>CM060843.1:49411868-49709368 GCA_030762175.1 Metallyticus violacea
TCTGATTGCCTGCATTTTATGTAGTCAACTTTACTTTTTAACTTTCATTTCCTGCAAAATTACACAAATGTAACCATTCCCTCTAGTATATCATCAATATTAATCTCCAAAGATTATCGTTCTCTGCTAGGAAAGTTAGCACTAGAAGAATCAATAGAACTGTTCCTTTGGAAGATCGTAAAGTTATCTCGACTCTGATGTCTTGTTGTGGCTTCAATCAACGTCTTCGACCGGTAATCTCTTTTCTACGTAGCACCTTCCGGTTCTCACATACAGCAGAAGACAATCTGATTATCTCCAAGTGAGAGACGCTTCCCACTTCACTCCTCCGGGAAGCTGCTTTTCTTCTCCTTTCCCTTTCCCTCCAAACTCTGTCAACGTTCCCGATTCCAAATCCGCAGCTTCCCAATATCACCCCAAGGATCATCTCCTCCAAGCCTTTTCTAGAAGCACGGTTGCGATGTCTCATACCCCTTTCCAGGAAGCACGCGATGGAATTATAAATCCAAAGCTTCGACAACAAACAATGTGATTCTTCCCACTTATCCTTCCCCTCCGTGGTAACACAACCGCCTCGGCTCGGAAAAGTCATGTGAACATTGAATCAGAATTTGGAGGAAAAAAGGCGGAAGCAAGGCAGAATGAAATCCCGCTACGCAGCTTCAAGATTTCCTGCTTCACAGAAGAGCTCTGCCTTCGGATACAGCCCAATTCATCTTCTTTCAATTTTGTGCTGCCAAATCAGATGTGAAATATTAACAGATGCCATACTGTTAGCATATATTGGCTAAATAGTGCTGGATCGAAGAAAAATTAAGTTTAACATTTCAAACACGAGAAGATTTTATATAGAATTCATTAATTAGTCCTAGAGTTATTTTTAGAACAACTGCGCAGTGCGCACTGGGTCACGGTCAACGCAGTTTTCGCATTGGTGGATAGACAACTATACTTTGCTGCTACGAAAGCAGGTGTTGTTTCTCCCTTAGTGTCACTACATCGTACTAGAAAAAATAAAATAAAATGGTATGAAAATGGAAGCAGAAATGAGAGAAGCAAATTTTGAAATAAAGATAAGACTAGGGTCAACGAAGTAAAAGATAGATTGCATGAAAAAAGAACTAATCAAATGTGAGAAGAGGCGATAGAAGCACTATAGCCGAAACGACTTATTAGCAGAAATTAGAACAAATCTAGGATATTCTCGCCCAACTGTGCAGAAGAAGTAAGGATGTACGGACACAAATCAGATTCAACAAGACCGCAAAGGTGTAGATATTGTCAAATATACGAGAGAATAAGAACAAAGAAACTTCCAAGATACCTGAACAGAAGACAAATTTAAATTATCATAGCAAGAAACGAACCGTTAGTCACAGACATGGGATAAAGAAGATAAAAAGAAATGCGGAAGAGAGGATAGAGCACCTAGTGGACGAGTTTACGCCGGTAATAACGAAGACTAAAGGAACAATCCATTAGGAGAATGTCCAAAACTAGAGAAGGAGCGGAGAAACATGACTAAGAGACATCTTAAAGATATTGTAAACAATTGTTGTATCTATATTTTATAAGCTAACAATATCGAAAGACAATGTAAATTACAACCTATTGTAAATTTGTTTGACGCTAAAATATCAACATTTTGTGTTATTACAAACTATTTTTGCATCAACTACCAGTGCAACATATTAAAAAACAATAAATGGATAGGTATACCCCTCTTCTGTGTCATAACAGAAATCGAAAGGAAAGTTGTCGCTAGTAAATGAAAATTTCATTAAAACATGTCAGAAATATGTGACTGTAAATGAGCAACTTCTCCAGCACAACAGCATACGAAATATAACTATTGTTGTATATATGCTGTTATTGATCAAAGTTATGCGAGTAGAAATGGAAGGGGAACTTGTCAATCGAGAAGCCGGCAGCTTATGCGACACTGGGCCAACGCAGGCTGCGCTGTGAAAAATAACTTATCGTGCATCTTCTCATGTACCTAGGTATAATTTTCATGCTGGATGAAATTTTTCCAAAGATTACATTTACTCTACTAACAAGCTCATAAAACTCGTAGCATCTTTCGGACTCGAAAGCTTTTTTCAAATATCCAATAATATCATGAAAGTTAAAGTGTTTGAAGTTATAACAATTTCAACAGTTATTCCATAAAAGATTAAAGAACCAGCTAAAGTAAGTGAACTTACTTTACGGAACTCAAAAGGTCGAAGAAATTCAGAATGTGCTAGTTTTAGTGAAAACAATATACCTTATTATACCTTTTCTTTGTTTGTCGGACACAGATACAACAGTGGTTGGATTATAATTATTCTATGTTAAACTACGTACTGAATATATGCTTAAATTTCAACTTATGTGTGAGCATAAATTGCGAGCACCAACTGTTTGTTTATTCTATTCTTCCCAAATAAATGAAGGTAAGTAAAAATCGTTTGCAAAATAAGTCTTACAAAAGAAAATGTTAAAAAATGATACTCCGTAAGCTAAAGAAATCAGACTTCATAGCATGAGGCCTATGTTATACATGCCAATGTGTATCAAGACCCTAAGTTCTCCAAAACTGGTGTTGGTTTGAATATTATATGTTACTGACGGTCAATAAGCAAAATGCTCCTTTACTTGGTTGAAAAAAAAAAACGGATGAATAAGCGCCGAGAACAACGAAAATGGCCTTCTGTGTCTTCTCACTTCATCATTGCCGTTACTTCAATGAGAATAGAATTAACATACAAGGAGCACTTTTTTGAACGTTCAGGGGGTTTTGGACACTTTTTGTGCGCTAAACAACATTGTCCAATAGTAACTTTCTGTTCGGCTTTATCACGAAGTCCTGACTTGTGGGTGTGTAAGGGTACTGAAAGTGCTGTGCACAGTGTAACACGGAACAGTGTGATGCTGTGGTCACAAGTATGATAAATCGTACGGATATGTCGTACACAGCTATAAAAAAAATTACAACATATAGTTGTACGGTAGGTTAATCGTATTCTACAAAAGGTTACTAAAGTATTTTAGTATTTTTTTGGGTGGGGATGTAATGCAATAGAAATGACTATATCCAACTGAAGGGATATCTCGTTACTATATTTAACACATTTAACCAGTAAGATATTAGAAGATTTATCCAAAATCTTATTCGATTTTACTTAAGTATCTATAACCAGTAGCACCGTTAATGATCATTGATTAAATAACTAAAATTTAGGGATATAATATTTAGTGAATTTTATTTTTGTCAAGTTCTACCACGTAAATATTCAAAATATGCTTAGTAACACTAATTTTAATAATTTAATGCTTTAATATGAAATATTATACGATATTATTCTTTATTTGCAGGACTGGCTCGTTACCTTCTAAGTCTGAAAGTATAGCACTTGAAAAGACAGACGGCAGTGTTTTTTTTTTTTTTTTGTGAGTAGTGTTTAACGCCCGTTTTTACTATTGAGGCACCACAGGCGGTGGATACTGATGATACATGAGATTAAATGCTCTAGGCCTACTTTTAGGGTACCTTCTCGGCATTTGCCAGTAATGAGGACTGAGGAAAACCTGGAAAAAACCCCAGTCAGGGAGGGCAGTCCTGGTTGGATTCGAACCCCAGACGAGTCCGCGCCTTAACCACCTCGGCCACTCGTGGCGGTGCGTCAGTGTGTGAAATAGGTTTTAATTAAATAATCATATTAATTAATTAATAGGAAAAAGATTGCTAAAGTCAGTAAAGCGCCACACTATGCTCACAGAGCTGTGGTGTAGCCATACATTGCAAAGATATTATAATTCATTCAGAAGTTAATGCATAAGTTAAGAGAGAATTGCGTTTCCTTCAGAATACTGCAACGATAATTCACAGAAGCATGTCTCTCAGTGTGGGGCAGATGTATTTTTTGTAGTTGGCTATCACCATTTCTTTAAGTTACGCCTGGTGAAATTGCGAGGAACTACACATCTCAATCTCAGTTTTCTGAAGAACCTGCGAAACTTATTGCAGCTCGTATTCCGCTCATCGAACTGCAGAATATAATGCAGGGTTTTTAGAAAAATACACTTAAAGTCAAATTCCATACTGTACAGCATTGCGAAATATATACATACAATATACATATTAAAAAAATTAGGTGAACTGAGAAATGAGTTTTAAAATGATAAAATTTGGATTGTAATTGACAAAACCACTGTTTCTGTGATGCATCGTGCTGCTAATGTGATTGTAACTAAGTTAAATACGGACGTAGTCAATAGTCCCTATTTTCTAGCATGTGAATCAAAACCTATAGGTTACTTAGTCTTCAATATTCGAGATATTTAAATGCTTTGGCCATTTTGTGTGAAGTATAAAATTCCCTATTATTTTTATGAAGGCTACAAGTTATATAATGAGATTAGCAAAATATTTTAAAAATCATTATGTTCACACATAACGTGCTCTGCACATGGGTGCTAAAGGATTGCTATGAGAGGATTTTCTATTCTGAATAATTTTTTATGAATCCGCAACATTGCTTCAGACATCGAACAGCCTGCTGTTATTAAGTCTTCCCTATCACTATCCTGTGTGACAGACATATCTCGTAACTTTTATTTTATTTTATTTTTTTTTTTTTGTATATTTCGTTTATTTACTGACACTCTTTAACTTCTCAGGTCATCAACGTTCCATTTAATTCAAGGCATGAAATGGTCGTTGCATTGACCTTAGAAGCTGTTTTTTCAGGCTTGAGGTATTTTTACGTGCTGTAAATCTATGATAGGGGACCCACAGCTTCACTTACCTGCTAAGGGGAACCATCCTTAGGATTTTTACGCCCGAAAAGGCCCTCGACCCTAGTCGGGATTGAACCCGCGATCTTTGGGTCTACGAAGCAAGTAATGCAGAGATAGAAGAAGCAGAGGTCGCTGCGGCTGGCCAAGGCGCGGGCTGTAGCGCCTATGAGAAGAAGAAGAAGAAGAAGAAGAAGAAGAAGAAGAAGAAGAAGAAACATTACTACATTATTGTGCTGAAAGTTATGTTTCCGTTAATCTCAGTTTACGCTGAAGTTATACGTTCCTATCTACCCTTTCACCTTGTAACATTTTCGACTTAAATGTCAAAAGCACTGCCTATGCATCTTTACTTTTGCTCTTTGGAAGCAATGAATGAGCAGAGTTGACAGGAAAATAATTCGTTTTAACCCGACACATGCTAAGGATAAAAATACACATCTATGCGGTGTTTCCATATCGTATTACCGCAAGCCCGTGCTATATATGTGCACTGGGAAAAATGTTTGTATTTTCAGTATTCTTGTCTTGCCCGTTCTTCTTCTACATGGACTGAGGGTCCCTTGTCGGGGTGGTATTTATTTACACACATACTTAAGCGGGGACAGAGAGAATTTTCTTGGCTATGCCCCGTGGAGGGTGGGAACGCTGACTCATTCAAAGGGGAGTGAATCTGATGCAGTTGAATTAAGGACAAGACTGGACTGTGAGGATAGCCTCGGCGTCTGGCAGTCTTTAGGAGGAAAGCATTTGAGAACATTTATACGTCTTTATGATGCGGTACAGTTTTTCATGTTCTTATCTATCCCATTTTCATTATTTCATACACAATAGCTTCCAAAGTGTATAGAAATAAAGCCAAATGATAACTGTCAAATGTAGAATACAGCCTTAAAATGTCAACATTAAGAAATTGTATATGAATATTATATTTGATTTTCATGGTTGAAAATATTTCAGTTTTTTTTTTTTTTTTCAAATTAAAGAATTATTTGTTCCAAATCAATAAGTAAATTTACTTTTTTATAGTTAGTGCATTCATTTTTATTTAAATCGGTTAACATAATATATAAGATGAAGGGAAACATTGTACCTTACTTTTATGGTTGATTCCATGCTATAATTGAAACAAGATTTGGTAATACCATTTTTGCCGTTGACTCGTAATTTCTCCGTTTTCTTTCTTGTGCTGTAATATGTTAATGCACCTGTTTTTACATATTCAAATTATAATAATAAATAGACAAACAAAAAAAGAACAAATAATGTCCTTTGCTATTTTTGATAGCTCATTGTCGGTCCTGGTAGTGTAGTGGTTACCATACTTGCCTCCTAAACCCAAGATCGCGGGTTCGAACCCGGCCAGGACCGATGGATTTTTTTCAGGGCGTAAAAATCCTAAGTATGGCTTCCTTCGGAAGGGAAGTAAAGCCGTGGGTCCCATGTCGTGCATTTACGGCACGAAAAAGAACCTCAAGCCTGAAAGAGAAGAGCAAAATTTGTCGGCCGTTTCACGCCGAGTTGAATGGGACGCTGATGACCTGAGCTGTTAAAGAGCGTCCATAAATAAATCATTCAAAAAAAAAATATAGCTCATACCATTTGAACGTAAGTTCACCTTAAAAGATGTATGTGAATAATTTGGATTCTTAAATGCGATTTGGCATCACTGAATTTAATATTGTAATTACGTTGATGTTAACAAATATTAAAAAAGTGAGTTGTGTATTTGTTTTAACAGTAAGGTTATGTAGACAAACATATACTGGGTATCTGCAATGTACATTCTAAATTTATAAATTTCGAATCTTACATCCAGAACAGAAAGTAGTATTTCCATATTTTTCGAATGTAGGGTATTTTTTATCAAAAATTGTAGGAGTTAGAGAAAAAGTACTCAGACCTTTTGTGTTCCCATTGTTAAGCTAATCGGACAGGTCAAATCTCCTAAGTTTAATCAAAAAATGTTTTTAATAAAAAGGCAGCAGCTTTATTTTAGTACTATGTTTCTTTCCATTCTATGTATCTACTTAATATTCCCTTTAAAAATTTGGATGAAAGTTATAGCTTTTCAAAGTATTTCATTTAATAAATTAGTACAAGATGATTAATTCCAAATGTTTTCTTTCTTTGGAAACTCCTATAAAAAGTTATGTTCATATTGCAAGTTTTTATAGATTATAATTCTTTCCTTATGCATTAATGGCATCAACTGTGCTTTTAAAACACTTAGTGTGCATCAATCACAGATTTTCTCAGCATCGTTCAGTTTTGTCATACTGCTGTCAAATAATTATAACACAAAATTTATAGCGTTTTTAATGAGCTTTTCATACAGTATAACATTTACTTTCTTCGCATTTGGAAGAAAAAATTATTTCAAAACCATTATGTCAGGTTACAAAAAGAATACTTTTATAATAACACTTTACATATAGCTCTGTACTGACTCAGTAAACATATAAAAGTAGGAAATAATTTATTAATAAGGTTAATATTTAAACTACTTACAATAGCAAAGCTTTAAAAACATAAACACGTTTTTCATTTGAAATAAAAATTGCTGAATTCAGTTGCTGCATATTGCTAAAATGTATAATTAAGTAATTGATAAAGTATTTTAACCTGAACAATTATTTATTATTCAGTTTCATAAAATATTCCATCCTTTAAGTTAAAATTTATTATATCAAAACAAATTGGGAATCTATTACCAGTGTCTAGAACTTTAGTTATGATATATTACAGCTTAAATTACTTTTATTTTAGAGAGAGAAAGAGAGATGTGTGTATTTAAGTATAGTCGAGTTTAACATTTTTCTTATACTTGGATGTTTATATTTATATAAAATTACTGTATGTTCCAATCGTCAGTTTAAATTTTTACTTGAGGAAGTTGTTGCTCATCACTTAGATTTAAATGGAATTTTAATAATCGTTGGATATATAATCTTATCTTTAATAATAAACAAAAATACTGACCGCTTAATCCTCACTAATCACCAAAGTTATAGATGTTGAAGTTGGTGACGTGAGAACTTCCTGTAGATCGCCAACACTTCCTCGAAGACTACATCTCATGGGTTTATCGCTGTTTTCGTTGAGGGAGTTCAATGGTGATGAGAGGGAAATTTTGAGGTGTAAAACAACTTGGACATGTTGATGGCAATTTATTAACTTTACAGTCTTTTAATGATTGATGGTGAACCTTGCCGCTGCCGATGCGAACACAACGGTCACGAGCAATACTAACAACACATGCTAAAATCTCGTTAAATAAAACCGCGTTGACTTCTACGAAATTCTAGTCGAATGTTTAAAAGCTTTAGCTGAAATTACAGTCAAGTTATCGGTGAATAGCGATCGGTCATAGAATATTTTAACCACGCCATGTTGCCTCGGACTCAGAAAGTGGATAACCTAGTACTTGTGCTGAGAAGCGGCGTGGACCACCCAAACTTGACTGACCAGTGAAGAACTGAAAATTACTATTGAGCGAAAAGAAGTGAAGTGTGTGAGTAGTGAATGAATGGGATAGAATGCTCAAAACGGGGCGAAGACTCCTTTATATATAAAATACAAATCTAGATTCGCTGGGGCACTGTCCATGCTAGGTCCCCCCCCGTTTTCGTAAGAATACTATTTATTATTATTTTCCTAACATCTCATTCGCCATATTTGTATATTGGCAAGACGATCATGGTGATTGGCTTCCTTTTAAAATTTAAAGAGACAACGCCTACGGCAGGTCGCTGTCCTCTCATAGCTGTCAGTTATGATTCCCACGAAGGGAATTGTTCACATGGTGGAAGGGAAAGCTCTAGCCTTTAAAGAACCTTTATCCGGTCGCTGAAAGGCTATCCTGTCTATTGTAATGGTTTTACGACCTTGTTTATGCAGGCCAGCTGCCTAGGCGAGCTTTTCGAGAAAAAAACTTTGTGTGTGTGTGTGTGTGTGTGTGTATATATATATATATATATATATATATATATATATATAATTTCTGCGTCTTATTACATAGCAAATAAACTTAAAGAATGATTACACTACTATTTACATTGATAGCGTTTGCAGCTGTAGAGAGATAATCCTATTACTAATTATATTGATAAAATGCGATTACTCATCGGTAAAAAATACACACAAAACACATAAAATTTGTGCCTATTAATTATGCATATTCTGGGTGGTAGCTACTTTACATACTAATATATCTGGATCAGCTGTATTTTAATATCTCCCAGTCTTAAGTTCCTTTATTACCTTTATTTTCCCTATTACACCATTTTTGCGTTTTAGTTTATATAATATTTTATGATATTTGCTTTTTAACACTTATTAATGTTTTAAATTTAATATTAATTTCAAAAATCGTTTATTATTATGTGTTATTACTCAAATTAAATATGTTTTAGTTCTTGTTCATTCTAATCAATAGTTTATGTACTTTATGAAGTTTTAAAAAGATAATAACCTACTGTCAAGTGTATTTATTTTATCGCCCAGATTATGTATTGCATGACAGTAGAATAATTTGTAGGTTTTCAAATTTGTTTAGTTATTTATTGTTTATTTTCCTTTGCTTTGCCTCTCAAATCCTATAGTGCGGGTTCCTTGTGCCCATGTTATTTAGTTTTGATATTTAGGTACTTTAAACATTTCACAAACGCAATTCATTTTATAATATTAACATTGTGGTTTTTAAAATGTATGCCGAACTCATAAAAAAACTAAGCGTTTATAAACTGTGAGGTTATTATAGTAGGTGCAGAGTTCATGGAGTACAAAGTACGTTCTAAAATGCCCAAAATTTGGGTTTCTATATTTTTTAACCACAATTTGGTATGTGCATTAATTTAAAACATCACAATTTGAAGAAAGTTTTCAATCAATGGCTGCAAAACACAAATTTGTTTTTGTACCCTTAACCAGAAACTTGGGAACCTTGAGGTTGAGGAGTATCTTCCTTTTAGTCCAAATCACAACAAAGAAAGTCAGTTGAAGGGCGTTAAAGATCGAATAAAAGTAAGAGAAATGTAAGCAAAGCTCTAAAGCCTGAGAGAAGAGATTGAAATAAAATACATATATTGCGTTATTTTATTTGACTGAGTTTCTCATTTGCAAAGTAACACTAGTAACATTTCACCTTTTTTGTCCCCAATTCCTCAACAAGGGAGTTATGCACTTTAATATGCTGGCAGTATATATCGTAATTTAGTTTTTAGTTATAAACTTTTTCCATTTCGCGATGATTCACGTCTCAGCGTCTCTTGTCGGCATAGTCACTGCGGGCCATACTTCAACTCCATTTCCTAAAGGTGTATCCATGTTCCTAATAAAAGATGCTGGAATTTTCATCTTCCCTCAGCTAAACAGATAAGGTATCTGGAATTTTTTTCTAATAGAAATAATTTTCCAAAATCTCCCCTTGTATTAACTTTGGAAATATTTTTTTTTTTACGAACGTCATAATTAATTCATATTTCGTCTGCATTTTGCACAGTTAAAATTTTGCATTTTCATTTGTGCTTTTTTTTTTTTGTCTGTTTATCCTGAACCAGCAGATTCACATTTATGCACAGTATCATAAACTATAGGTAGGGAGCAATCGAATAAAATTCACAGGCACACGATGAGCTGATTACTATTTCAAATAATGTTTAAACACAAACATATTTTGCTCTAGATGCTATGCCACCATAATCGGGAATGAGAACTGCAGGGAACAGCTCAGGAACCGACGTTCAAATGCCTAACAAAAGAGAAGGGAAAGCGGATTTAACGTACAGGCGTCCCCTACCCCCTCAATATTAGCTCAGAAGTAAAACACCGCATGAGCAGAAAAGAGTTATAACTAAAGTTCTGAATATACATCGCTATTTCAGTTAGCTTATGCCAAATCTACTTCTCGTAGAGCATTTTAGTGCAATTCTCATTAGGTGATATAATAGAACATATTTTGTTCTGTATTCATGTTTTGGACAACTCCCTCATTTTGAAAAGCACAGGGTTTAACACTGAGTACAAAGTTCAAGATAGTTTAATGAACAAATATATAATATATATTCTTTAAAGTTTTGACGAAATGCAGATTTTGAATACAATTACAGATTACATGTTAAAACAGTATTGCTAAAATGGCAGATGAAACAAATTGATGGAAAAAATGAATGGATATTTGATTGATTAACGTTGGACTGAGTAACGATACCCTAGGACTTTTGTGAGTTCTAACTTTGTAGTTTCAGATCTAGAGTCTCAGTGAGTTCCAAGCTTAGGAGTAATTACATCCCCATAAGGAATACGTTTTAATAGAGATGATATTTGTCTTTCCAGAGATCTACACTCAACTAAGACATGTTTTATAGTATCATCGGAATGTTCTATAGAGGTCATATGGGATTTCCTTTATAGAATTCCATCATCCGTAGGCTTTTCTGGAATGGCCAATGTCCAATCATCATTTCAATTGCTTTCCTAGTTTTTTTCTATCTCTATCAAGTAGGTTCGTAGTCAGAAGGCCTTCTGATATTTTAATAATACTTTTATCCAGTTCTTGACCGGTAAAATTTTTCAACTAATTTGAGGTTCTTTCTTGGCACATTGATGCACTGCGGTATATCACGAACCGCACTTTACTTGTTAATGTGGCAGAAAGGTTCTGGACATAAAGAGTCAATATTATGTTCATTTTTTGCCAGTTTCTGCCCTTCACTTATATACCATGATGACCAAGTTTTAAGTGATTCTTTGTGGAAAAATTAATGAGCTCAAGCTTGAAGATATTCCCATACAAGGCTAGAGTTGGAGATGTAAGTGCTCCAAGTGTAGCATGAAAATCTGTGAAAATAAATGTACGTTGATAATATACTTTCTCTTTTACAGAAATTAAGACTAATAGAAGTGCAATTACTTCTACCTGAAAAATGTAATAGAGTCTCTTAGACTAACGGAGATGTTTTTTTTTTTTTTTTTTTTTGAGATAAATGAATAAGCTACAACTTTTCTATTATTTAGCCATTTGTAAAGAAGTACAGATGAACCTTAGGCACAATAGATGAATTATTTTCCCATTAATTCTGATTCAGAATGGTTGTGAAAAATTGTGATTTGTAACATGTCAAACGGCATGTCAATCAATGTGTTAGGCAATATTGTGGTTCTTATGGAAGAATGAACAATGTTATGATTTTCTCTGTAATTGGTTAGGTTTATTTTATCTAAGGAAGCAATTTAACAGCTTTAGTCATTAGCGTACTATTCAAACCAAGGCTTGAAAAGGTCGAAAAATTTTATTCAGAGATCTCTTCTTTCAGACTTGAGATTTTTTTTTTTTCGTGCTGTAAATCTACGACAACGAACAAACAGCTATACTTGCCTTGCGAAGGAAGCCATACTTAGGATATTTTCGCCGTAAAAATTCATTGACCCTGGCCGTATTTGAACCTGTGACCTTGGATTTACGATTCAGTATGGTTGGTTACAGCTAGACCACCACGACGGACTCCCTCTCCAATTGTCCATAATATTAACTACTTAAGGAACTGCCAAGTAGACCTTTCCCAATATGATATAAATATATATTTCTGTACAAAATGCAATTGCACTTATTCCTCAGCAACAAAAAAAGGGTTCCCAAGAGAGACTTTGATTTTTTTTTTTTTTTTGTGTAGACAGTTATGATATTCTGTAAAAATATAAAAAGGTTAACATTCTTATCCACGCGTTTGATAAAGTAAAACATTTTCTTTGATTTACGTAGTCTTTTGTACTATTCAAAATAATATTTTCTCTAGTGTTGTTTAGGAAAAGCATTGAAATAATATAACTAACTGTACTCATGCCAGAAAATAGTTCATGATATTTACAACTTCGTTCACTTTCCAAATAAGGATAAGGCCTTTATGCTAATCATAGGAAGAAGGCGTGTTCAGTAGAACTAAATTCTTGTTGAATAGGGTCAAAGGATAGAAAGGTTTAAACAATGAGATCCGAAACCGTCAGTGCAACATGGGGGGGGGGGGGTATGAATTTCAGTTCTCTCGCAGTGGTATTCCCAGCCTTCATAATCATATGCACCCAGTGGACCTTCGTTAACGGCGAGTGCTAACTTCAGTTTCGATCTGTTCAGGAAATTATACGTAATACTTACGATAAAGCAAATTTCCGAATCCGTGAAGGTTAGGTATTTGTATTTCACTTTTATTTTTCTTTTACCTACATGAAGCTTTAAATTTATCCACAGCTCAAGCAGATAACAGGGCACAAAGCATAGGAAGGATGAAAGGAACAGAGATGTGTAAATCAATGCAAAACAAATATGGAAAACATCGGATTACCCACAGTGTAATAAAGTTTCCGCTTTCTGGATTTAATTTATGGCTGCAAACGCAAGCACACAGAGTTTAGGCATGATTTATTTTAACTCCACACGCACGTTCTCACACATGTGCATATCTAGGAAGGGCGTTTTGGAGGCTAATGCTACTGACGACAGAAGGCTTTCGACGGAATATTTCGGGTCACTTTGTGGTATCGGAGTATTACCCCAGTCAGGTGAACGAGACGGGGGACATTTTAAAAGAGATACCAATGGTATCTGGACTTGTTTCCTTAATAGTTATCAAACTCAATTTTAAAATAACACAGTTTTACTTAAAGGAAGATAACGAAACAAAGATTTTTTTTTTCGTTTTATTTAAGGACGCTCTTTAACATCTCAGGTCATCAGCGTAAAAATCAAAGAGGAATTGTTAGTTTATACAATATGATATTCATGTAAGTGAATATAGGCTAGATAACTTTTTTATTCATTTTAATGAAATAATAATAATTTGTCGTAATTAAAGTGTATGTGACATGGGCATATTTCCTATATACTTTTTATCCATCCATTTCAAAATATACTTTCATAAAGTCTTAAAAACAATGAAGTTTTTATTTTTATTTCAGATTATTGCCACAAAATTTTGTTTAGGCCATCATAGCGTTAACACACGCTTCGTATGGCGCTTAAAATCGTGCACAATTAGCCTAATTTTTGCATTTGTGCTAGAAAAGATTACATTAAGTCATCACCACCTTCACAACACAATTTGAACCAACTCTCTTGTAAGAAAAAGCTAAAATTGTTGCCCCAACAAGCACACCAGCATTCAAATTTGAGAATCATTTTATTCAGCAAAATATTTTGAACCCTTAATGCAATTGATTGTACTGTTAATGTTTACCAAGCATGGGTGTAAAATCAATCTATTAAGGTTAAGGAAGTTTTCTTTTAGTGTAATATAGATTACTAATGGTTCAAGATTAAAGTTTTGAAATTAAAGACATTGTAATGTCATTTTTGCATTTAACTTTCCAATACCACACCCCAGAGCATAGAAGGCATGCACATTTTTCACTGGAAAAAATAAAGAAATGAATAATTTAAATTTTAAATTTCTTATCACATTAATAATTAATAAAGGCTGTACCATCTTTGGAAAATATGTCAAAAAGGTATTTTTCATTAGTTGAACTAATGTGTTTCTCTGTCTAAATGTACAGAACGTGTCATGTTCCTTTTCATGTACACTTTTCGATTTTTGACGAATTAACAAGCCCTCAGCTACCCCCACTTCCTTTATAATTTTTTCTAAAATGATATTCATATTTTTATTATCAAAATTCTATAATTATCATTTATTTCCATTTGAATTCTTCAAAACAAATGAAAAATACATCGTCATAGAAAGGAGTACAAAGAAACCATTTTTGCTAGGGGTATATTAAGTCGTGAGTATACAAAACCATGTTCAGTGATTTCAGGCGACATGCTTTGAAATTTATCGGGCCATATTGCATTAAGATAAAAATTACATTTTTTTTCATAACATATAAATTTTATTTATAACAAACTAGTATTTCAAGAAAATGGATCGAAACTTTGTGTTCATTCTGTTTACAAATGTCCTAATCATATATCAATCATCTTGAAAAAGTATCAATATTTTTCTTATCGCTTTAAAATAAAAAAAGTTATACTGCCTTAATAATTTAATGCCTTAATAATGTTTCGGTTTTCTGTATAATTCATTTGAATACCAATGCCTTTCATTTATAGTTAATACTTATCTACCTTCTATAGGAGGAGTCTTACAAAAACCTACCTAATTGTATGAGATGAGCTTACCACTGCTTGGGGTTACGAGCACTGATGTTGTCAATAATATAATTGACAATAACTAAGTTTATGAAATGAACCCATTAAAAGTATAAATACTTCTCTCTTTTAAGAAGTACACGAAAATATTCATTGTGGTGAAAGTACTATTGTATTTATAGAATGTTCCATTATTGCCACACTTGCGTTCTAAACCAAAGATCGCGGGTTCAAACCCGGCCAGGATCAATGGATTTTTTCGGGAGTAAAAATCCTAAGTATGGGCTTCCTTAGGAAGGGAAGTAAAGCCGCTGGTCCCGTGTCATACATTTACGGCACGAAAAAGAACCTCAAGTCTGAAACAGATATTACCTATTATCCAGGCTAATTTGTGGGGAATGCATGTAGTTGCAATAGATACATTTTAAAATTTAAATGAAAAATGTTATACTTCTGATCTGGTAGTATAAATTTAAGTAATTAATAGTAGTAATTTTTCCTATTGTCTTAAATAACCTACATAAGTCGAATATCTATGCCATATCAACAATTCAACTACTGTAAATTCTATTTCTTTAAATGTTTCTTAATTTCATACTACCACTCCTTGAAAAACAATGTAAGTACTCAACAGGAAGCAATGATTTCCATGCGTCTAAGAGAGAGAATTGTTTGTATCTAGAATTACTCCTTTAAGTCATTAACATTTACCTATCCCACCAGTCACGACGGAATCTATTACTCGAAATTTACAAAGCTTAGTAAAGAAGCTGCTGTTGAAATCTTAACTTTATGTTAACCTTTTTTTAATATTGTCTAATGTTTTATATATTGCGGAGGTTTATGAAAGGAGGGTTTTATTTAATTGTCACCTCCACGTTGGCAAGTCAAGTTTGCGGCGGATTGTGAAAGGTGTTTCGGTTAATAATCAGTTCCACGTTGAAGTTCCAAATTTGTGGCGGATTGTTGTAAGGTTTTATATTAATTGATTTTGATTTGAATTGGTGTGGATCTGATGTTTACTGTTGGTGTAGTATCACTGCCACGGAAGAAGTCTGCGTTGAACCCTCCTGCTGCCGCGATCGTCTCAGGGATGCTGAAATTGCTTCAAGGCTTTTCTGGAAAGCTACCAGGGGAGGAAGAAGATGCGGATTAAGGCTTCATAATTGACATTACTGTTCACACTTCACTGTTAATTTTATTATTCTTTTTTCTTTGGCGACACATCCATACCATTAGCAAGGGGATGGGAGAGTTTTTAAATATTTCCTAAGTACTCACAAATTCTGTAGCATACACAAAATCACACAAAGAATCTCTTCTATGCAAATTCAGCTTTGCTGTTCCACTTTACAAGTTATATTTCTCACTATCTAAATTGAACTCTCTGTCTCGTCATTCCTACCGAACTGTATTTTCTCGTCTCCTAAAGCGAACTGTATTCTCTTGTTTCCCAAAGCGAGCTAAGTGTAAAAAGCCTTCCAATTTGCTTTTAATATACTTTCTACGCGTCTTCTATGAGAATTCCAATTTTTGAACATTGTAGACATGTCACCAGATTTCCTTCTAGAAGTTTCTCGAAGAGACATTTTGAAATATGAGAACTCGTTGGCAACACTTAATTCATTGTATAGCTAGAGGCGTTTTAAGGGAGTGAATTTCCATTTTTAAGGGACGGTTGTCCAAGGCACCACAGCCTTTTACAAGGACTTATTTTACGGATATGAAAAGAAAGGTTCCCTAGCTATTGAACGAATTATCTTGCTTATGGCACGAAGAAATCACTGGCGTTACATGAAAGTTTTCATCTTAACAGCAGAGATTTCTGATTCTGGAGCAATCTACATCATTCTATATAATTGTATCATAAAATATTAATCAATGGAAATTAATTAAACATGGTTCTATCTTGATCTTAGTTAATTAATTGTACGTGATCAAATCTGAATGTCCCGTTGCAATATTTATATTCTATCGCACATAACTTAAGCATTGCTAATCCTTAAACTGTGGACACCGCACATTATCTGAAGTACACACCTGTTTAGTTGCCTTACATTGTTTTGGATTAGCTGTTTCAGGGAAACATACCTGTAAGGAGCTGCAAATTCCCTTAATAAAGCTTTCAGTTTTAGTTACAAGTGCCTGTAAATAGTTTGAAGAACGTATTGCCATTGTTAGGCTGTAGTTGGCCCATAATACTATTTTGGTAATAACATTCTATTGTTATCTACAATTTAAGATTCTTAGCTACATCTTATTTGCTGCATTATTATTCTATAAAGTCTGATATATATATTATCATTCTTACGTCAAATAGAAGGCAATAGATTATACTCCGACCCAATTCTTATCACTTCACTCCAAATGTCATGCTCTTATATTCTGTCCCACTTTTAAAATAGTTCAAGCATTAGGATAGTTTATAAAGGGAATAGATTTATATAGAAGATTCGAGCTTTAAGGGATATTGCCCTCGCCACCGAGAATTTCTGGAGTTTAAAGGAATCATAGCCCGAGTTACACAAACTCGGTTGTTTCTGTCAGACGCGCCACGGTTGCCAAAAGCGTGGCGCTGTGCAAATTCACTGGTTGAGATTCCGCATGGGTGGGTCCAATGTTCAGTTCCTCCCTTCATCCCTCTGTTTCTTTCGTTGCAGTTGCGTGCGGTTTGGACAAGTTAGTGCTAACTACACAAAACATCCAAATGTTATACGTACAGCTTCTTTCTTTCTTTATTCCCCCTACCGTTCCTCGCAAAAACGTAATAAAGCCTGGAAAGGCAAATTTACGTCCGGCGAGAAAGCAAATAACTCAGTTTGAATTCGCTAATGAAACACGTACAAGAAAATGGAGTCAGGTCGCGTTACTACGCCCTCTCCATTTGCAATGGAAAAGTCTGTGGCGATACTTTCCGCCGAAAGCTTCACTTCTATCTCCATCTCATTTTTTTCCATGCCCACTCTTTCCCCTCCCATGTTTTTAAGGTTCAGCATGGAGCAGCGTGATGTATGGTCGGCATTCATTTGTTTGTCTCTGTGACTCGTTACTTTGCGCGACAAGACAAGGCAGGAGATGCACCCCAGAGCATCTTGAGAAATCGGTAGCAACATGCCTTCCGTTTCTATCCTTCATTTATCACTGTGTCGAGCGGCAATAACAACCGTAACACACTCGAATATTGTAAGGGTTTGCGTCTACCGTTCATGTTTGGAACTGTAAACAATATATTTCTTAGTCATTAGTACTAAAGTGCACTTAAGAGGTTTAGCAAACTAGCCTGAAGGGAATGTTTCCCACATAAGAGTAAATGAGCTATGAGGTATCTTATGTCCTCATTGTAGTCAAGGACTAAATTTGTATCTTCAAATGAAAGAACATATTTATGCTACTATTCTTGGTCTAGGGTTAGCGTTGCCAACTGCTGGAAGAGAGATCCCGGGTTCAGTTTCCGGTACCTGCTTAGGAATGTTTTAAGTTGGGAGGATCTGAACGGGGTTCACCCAGCCTTGTGAGGATAATTGGGGAGCTGCTTGATGGAGAGGTGACGTCCTTTGATCGCAAAAGTCACACGCCACATGTCCCAGCCCTCCTCTATCAATAAAGTCGTAATACGAAGGTAGAGGAAGAAGAGGCCATGGCCCCAATCTCTGTCTGTCGAAGAAAGGACACTGCATATAATGATTGCATTCTTATGCACTGTAAATTGTATTTTCTTTGTCATTCATAGGAAATTCTGCTTTAAATCTGTGCTGCATTTCATAGTTGATTGCTGTTACCAATGTTATGCTTTTATCTATGATATTAGTTCTTTGCGTCTTATACATGGGTTAGAAAAGTCATAATTGTAGTGCCTAGTTTTTGTTGCTATGTAAACAAATAAAGTTGTACCTTAAATATAATAGGTTTTACACATCTTCCGGATATCCTCTGCCCTTTCTCTTTGAGTATTTCATTTAATTACTTCCAATGCTCCTCTTATGTTATTATACTAATATTGTTTATTACTCTATCATTTGGTCTCGTTCTTACTCACTTTCTCGCTTTTTGGAAGTCTGGCTCCACTCATTCTTTGTACATGTCCTATCTACTTCATTAATGTGTTAACATAATATCCAGAGCTTTGTGTTTGGTCTAAATTTTTCTCTAATGTTTAATTTTTTTCTCCTTGATAATAAAATCCAAAAGCTCATTTTCATTTTTGAGGCATATTTTGATTTTATTCTGTATTTTTAGTGCAATACCCTTAGCTCTTGAAAGGACAGGACGTTTTACAATTGTATTGCAAATGTGTTATTGCTTTTCGTGTTTTGTGTCATTACCCACCATTTATAATCTTTTATATTTAGCAAATCTTAAGGCACTGTGTCTTCGCTACAAAAGGATTTCATTTTTTGGTATTTACTGTTAATTTTTTCCTGCTATTATACTGTCCAATAGTATTATTACACATAACATATATTCTGATGTCGGTTATAACTATTTGTTCTTCAGCAAAATTAAATATTATCTAGAATCTGTAAAAACAGGTTATTTTTATTTTCATTCTTATTAATCGCAATTTATAATTTAATAAAACTCATATTTTTCATTTTTTAACTTTCATGCATAAATATTCTTCAAAGTATCATGTCGGTCCTAGTGGTGTAGTGGTTACCATACGTGCCTCCTAAAGCCAAGATCGCGGGGTTCGATTCCGGCCAGAACCGATGAATTTTTTCGGGCGTAAAAACCCTAAGTCTGACTTCCTTCGGAAGGGAAGTAAAGCCGTGGGTCCCGTGTCGTACATTTACGGCACGGAAAAGAATCTCAAGCCTGAAAGAAAGGCCTTTGAGTAAAATTTGTCTACTAGACTTAGGATTGAAACGCTTACTTCCTTTAATAAAAAAACTCTTCCAGTTTATTATTTCCTATCTTATATCACCAGTGTCTGTCGCCTGTGATGCCTCAAAAGCTAAAATGGGCGTTATTATTTTTGCGTGTAACTTAAAATCTGAATGCCACAATTGGTGATTTAGAAAGTGGTACCGGCAGTGAAGTATATTGTGTCTCAAATGCCAAAAGATGAAGAAATTTGTTTTTGTCTCTAACTGTTTTTTCCCAGAACGCCAATACTTTAGCCTTTATTTTACTAACATAATTCGTTTTTATTTAGGTCGTACGACCATTTAGGTAGTACATATAACTGGTTCTAAATTATATGTGATTTTAATGTATGCTAGCAAAGGATTACTCGTTTAATTTCCCATCATGCAAATTAATATTTAAATATCACTACAATACTTAATTCAATTTATTTTAAAAGTTAGCTGTATTTGACAACCTAACTTCACTTTCTATGAAACCCTTCCTTTCCCTGGTTTTTCAATTATTATTACTTTATTTCCAGTTTAATTGTCATAAATTGAGTCGTGAATTAATTACAGCAAAGTCAGTACCTACTTATTTTTGTACTAGAACGGATTACAGTGTTTGTTCACTAGTCTGTTTTCGTGTTCCATGGGTACTGGGGAATAGGAAAATGCGAAGGAATGAAGAAACCGGGAAAGGATTTAAGAAAGAGATTTTAAGCGGGAAGAGCAGAGTAAGGAACTTTATACCGGATGGGAATTAGAGCACCATGCCGCTCAAACTTCTCTTTTTCTTTACCGCCTTACAATGGTCCAGATACGTTTTTATTTCTGAGAGGCTTATTTGTGATCGTTTTCTGTGTTTTATTATCATTTCTTGTTCCATTCTTGTTGAAAACGATATAGGAAAAATTGAGAAACTAAAAATTAGTACTTTTTTCCTTATGTTGGTTTCAAGAATATTTTTCCATGATTTTAATGAATATTTGCTTTTCTTAGCATGTTATTGAACTACTTCCTAACCAAATTTTATCTCTCAAACTTTGTGCATATGTTGAACGCAAAATGTATTCAAATTCAACTGTAAATATTTTAAATTAAAGGTTGAAGTAAATAATGTGGAGAACTGGGTAGCCCATAATTTAGGAAATCTTCCGCGACTACATTAAAGTCAATTCAATCACAATATTTAACTTGTTGTTATAAAACAAGGAAGAAAAAGAACTAATTCCAAATTATAGTAATGTTTGTACATGGATGGCCTATACAGTCTTCATCGTTCAAACATTGTTCAAACATAAGGATGCCGAAGGAGTATTATTGTTTCAAAATAAATAAGAGAATGGTCACCAGAAAGTTTCATTCCTTAAAGGTACAGGTGGGCAGGATAAAACCTGTGAACAAGGCATAAAACTGTATTCGGTGTGCCTCATATAAACACTATGCAGATGCAATCGAACCTACACGTTCCTTAATTATCAATGCTCTTAGAAAAATCAGTAATATTGCAATTAGCGTGGTGGAAAATTCTCGGCAATGAAATTATTTATTAAGTTACAAAATTATAGAGTTGGTGATAAAGTTATTAATTGTATATTTGCGTCTTTCTAATCACATAAGAGGGTTTTAATAATGGAGTATCAGAATTTAAAAAATGACTCTCAAGTATCATTTTCAGGGCCTTTTTTATTTTTGATAGCAGTCAACGATCTACCAGTTTTCATTTCATATATTTCTGACTATATTAAATTTGCCGATGATACTGCATTTATTATTACAGATGACTGTAATGAAAAACATATTTAAGACTATTGTGTATAATATTAGAACTATAGTAGCCTGATTCGATTAAAATGTTTTATTAATATTGATTCAAATTAACTAACTCAATTATTGTAGGTCTAAATTGCTTAATGTTACACTTGATAGTGAAAATTTTAATATGCATATTGATTAATTACTCTATAAATTGTCTAAAATATTGATTTATAGCGGGAATTAAAATAATAACTGGTGTAGGTAATAAAGCACCGTGTAAACCACTATTTTAACAATTGATAGCTCTGATTTAACCCTTTATATTCTTGATATTTATATATTAATCAATATTGAATATTATTTATTGAGGAAGCAAAATCAACACAAAAGGAAGAAAATGTAAAGCTATTAATAGCTCTAAAAAGATTGGATAAATTAAAAAGAATTTTAAAAAATTGATTATAATTTACACTCTTTTTCCAATAAAAATCTAAGGTTGTGACTTTATAATAAAAATTTGAAAGACCGTTTAAAGTATCCAAATTTTGTGACTGTTGAGTGTATAATGATGTAATTTTTACTCTGTTCAGTGTTATGTGAAATAATTGAGAAAATATACTGAAATGAACTGAATTATGTTTTCAGAATACAGTCGATTGTAGACTCTTGCACTATTTATGTATTGATACAATTGCACATCGCTTGCGCCTTAGTTTTCAAACGCCAACGTTAAAATCGATTTATGGTAAAAGTCATTACAAAGACGAATGCAATAGCTCAGGTGTCAAAACTTTTTTCTATTTAATGTATACAATATTTGAGGTAAAAGGATTCAAATGAGCTAGTAAATGACATTGCTGCAGAATCTGGTAAATTTAACAAAGCTTCCTTTTGGTGCATTAACAGACTAGTAACGATTTAAGAGATAATTATAGATATGCATTTTCATTTAAACTTACAATTTAACAGTATAATAGATAAGGTTATTTTCAAAATGATCTTCCAATAATTTACTATGCAGCTACAACCTCAATGCTTAAATTTTATGTTTAAGTATTGCGATTATGAACACGTATTTGTTTATGAAGTTATATCTCATTAATTTGCTATATGCCTATCACCTTCAGCAACAGTCCATGGTGTGATACTTTGCATAAGTGCAACTTTCATTCTGTGCTGTAACAGAAAAGATTAAATTAGCCTATTATTACAGATTTTGTGGCTTACAAATAGAGTATGATAAACGACTTTAGGTGAAGTAAATCTCTAATGATTTAAAAAATAATTTTTTACATATTAAAAAAACTCCCAGGGCTTTGTATTGAATAAATTTTGGATATTAGTATTGATATGTCAGCACTAAAGTTGTGCTGTTCTTTTATCGTTGTATAGAATAAAGGAGAAACATAGAATGATAGATTACTAAATACCGGGCGTCACCGCTCGCATGGAGTTTGCGTCTTGGCCAAGAACAGCTCCTCTCCCCACGCATGGCGTCCGCCTGCTGTTCTTGAACTTCCGAGCAGTCACCTGTCTAAATTCGTTCGCGAACACTTTAGTATTTTTGTGAGTAAATACTATAATAAGTGCGAATCAGCTCGTCGTGTTCGTGAGGAATTTATTCGGAAGTTTCCCGGGCAATTGACTCGTTGCAGAACTGCAGTTAACGATCTTGTGAATATATTTGGTACTGTTGATTAAATGCAAAACAAAAAACACACGCGAGGACGTATAACTTTAACAGAAGACAAATTAGACGAAATTACAAAAATCTTGCATGTTAGCCAATAATACCACACCTAAATTAGCACAATTAGGGGTCACAGTGCCCTCTGCACATACAATATCAAAATTGTTAGAACTCAAACCTAAGTGTGCATGTGCTTATTGTCCCATAGCACTTGCGTCATATTGCAATTTCTTTCAACAGTGCCTGAAGGGTTAATCGACCCACAGCTTGTTTTCTTTCCAAGAGAGACGTGGTTCCACGATAATAATTATTTGAACATTCATAACACTCGGCATTGATTTGTAATGAAATCAGGCTTGAAGCATTTGGGCCTCAGCTGGGATTCGAACCATGGTCTGAAGCTCTAACGCACTTATTAGTAGCTACTGTGTCCTCCAAACACGGTTAGAGCGTCAGCTTGGGAGGCTGAAAATCCGTGGTTCAAATCCCGATCGTGGTTCAACTTTTTCAAGTCTGATTCTTTAATTCCAACTTGTGTCCTACGCAGGGATAATGTGAAAGAACAATTGCATATGTGAACTCACTATCGATGTTCTGAAAGTTCAAATTATATACAAGTAATCCCTCTTTATGATACAAAAATTGTAGTTTGATATGCAATGGTTAGAGCATAAGGTGCGGCCGGTTGTGGCATGTCCTGCTGCCGAAACGCAAAACCCCTTGCAAGCGGTAAGGACATATTCTGGAAAAGTCGTATATATTGCGTTGGGGGATTGTAAGACGTAATTAATTTATTAAATCCATTTCGACTTTCTCTATGTCAATGGTTGTTTTATTTCAACATAGTCTCTTGCCTCCTTGAAGAAAGAATTGTTTGAATAATCTAAACACTTACACTGCTTTATATGTAAGAGGTTTCTATATATGGAAATATATATGTTTTAACAGGTAAATGTCGATGAAATCGAGTTAAGAAAATATTTATAGAAAGGGCAAAAACCCAAAGCTTTTTATTAATGTAACGTTAAAAAGCAACGTGATATTCGCAATAATAAAAATTAGAAAATACCAGACTCTTAGCTGTTTCAAAATGAAATACATTTCAATTAGTATATGACCGTTCCGTTTCTTTTAGTTTTTTTAAAAACCATTTTTAACAAAAATTTAATTTATAGAACGGCTAGTGTTAAAGTCTGTAACATTGTGCGCACTCTGAAAAAAAGTTACAACAAAGGTAATTATCAGCATAAGAAAATTTGGCGGGGAACTCTAACAACACGACCAAAATTGCAATGTTGCGGAGCTCAGAAAGAACACAAGACTAAAGGGAGGCATTATAAAGAGGGAAACATTCTGAGAAACCTAAATGTGATCTGTGAGAGCCAGATAATGGTTATGATTATTGTTCTACTTGCACATAAGTTAATTAGATAGCAATACGGACGTAATGGGACTAATTGGTGGCCTGTAACGTTCTGATGACCCTTACTAAATTTCCCTTTTAGGTTGTCGCCTGCAATGTGATCGTTATTTTAATCGAAATGAATAACTAAATGTTGCAGTAACTGTAGCCAATGATCCCTTGGTTTTAGACACACATTTTAAATCCAAATGTTTCACGAATTTAACCAGTGTTGTCCCATTCAGCGTCAAAGATTAATTGACACGTCTTATAAAACTTAAGCAAAATGAATGGTCGCTCAGGAAAAGGAGAAGTTTTGTGAAACGGAGAAGATCCGCTTCCTGTCGTATTTTATACATCGTGATAAAACGGAAGTAAAGAAATGCTGGGGAGGTGAAAGAGGAAAGGCGCCGAGGGGGGAAAAAAAGGGGGAAAAAAAAGTAAGTGAAAAGTTTGTAGTAAATGAGAATACAGTGACAACGCAAAACTTTTTTTTTTTTTTTTTTTTTTACTAACTCCATACAGGGGTTCATAATGCTTCTTTGTCAAAGAAGAGCGACAGTTTAACCCTACTTGAAGGCATAACATAAGAGAGTGAGCATTTTGGCAAAAAAGCTGGCAACGTTGAAATGCAAAATAAGTTGTTGTCATAACTATTCTGTTTTGCGTAGGCTAAGAATAAAGTTATTTATCATGGGCACAGTTTCAGCTTTTGTTACTTCTCTTAGCATTTTGCACTAAAATTGACTTTTCTGACATTTTAGATAGATTTAAGATTTTCTGTATTGCTTAAAGGAATTTTAAATTGATTAAAAGCTTTTATGCACACATTTTAAAATATTAATTATCATCTATTTGTAATTTTATAAGTAGAATGTTCTACCCCTACATTTCTATAGTTATTTTTTAATATTGCTACATTATCTTAGTTTCGGCTGAGATAAAGTTATTTCAATACCGTCTTATCTATTTTTCTAATGTGAGTTATACAGACATAGGGGTGCGGCTGGGATTAAGGATGCACATGCCAGTATAATAGCTTTCGTCTTGTTTACGTATGCACCTAGTTTCTAATCTGACCACATGCATTCAAAATTTGATGAGCTAATAGAAGATATACAGTCCTCTTTGGGACGCGTGGCCGTCCTAATGCGCATTTGCTAGGCATCGGGAAGCACGAAGTTTGCCGCCGGAGTTTGATATTCATAGTCCCTTAAATTCAAGCGCATAGACTTTTGTAAGCATTCATAGCACACCAAACACCTTTTTTTTTTTTTTGGATCATACAATGGCATTTCATCTATAAGATCGTTTTTTTTTTTTTTTTCCTGCACTCCAGTTTCTATTGTTTTGTGTTCCTAGATGACCATGTAAATAAAACCATGCCTCATCCGTTGAAAAAGAAAATTGATAAATAAACGCCGGCCAGTAGAGCGAACATTAGCATTATCCAACACCCATCTGTAGAAATTGACTTTATTCACACTATCGCGTTGCTGCAATTACTGAACTGCAGTTATCTTAGGGAGTATTCATTTTAACAGCTTAGTGGCAATCCAAACAAAGGATTACAAAATTCTTGATTCCTGTTTAAGCTTTCTTTGGACTTGTTCTAACTTGCCTCCGATGTCATCAAATGTTTCCTTTGTAAAAACATGGCGTTTTACTTTCTGGTTCTTATCAAGAACATATCCCGTTTCCATAAATCTATTCACAAACGAACAGTTCCTATGCGAGGCACACGAACAGCCGGGAATACGTCTGTAAATCACCATCCCACTTCTGTACAAGCATTTGTTGTTAAATATGAATGGAGATTATATGTACTAAAGTATAAGGACATTTTGCGATTATAACAACATTAACACACGATAACACTGAAACACATGGTTTCCCAACGTTCGACTTCTGTGCAGCACAAACATTTAGTAAACTAATTAGGCGGCACAGGAAGAGCTAGAAAGTAGGGAGAGGAACAGAACCGGTTAGAAACAGGGCAGTTAATCCCCTTTAAGTCGGCCACGCATCCAAATGAAGGCTGTGTATTTGTAACGAAACTGAAAATCTATCACATCACAAAATAATTTAACTCGATTGACTTAGAACACTGCTGTATAAAAGAAAAGTATATAATATTGTCTCTAAAGCAACGGAAACTGGTATTGCAAGCGGAAAATGTTTACGACAGTAATATGCATTTTATATTTGCATAGTTGTCAGTATTATTAAGTTTCCTGATTTTCTTATAAGCTCCCACATTTAAAGAAAATGTGTTACACTGGTGTTCAGATTTCCATTCCCGCCACGTGCTACCTTATTTTCGAACTTATGAAGTTTTTGTATAATTTATAAGTCATTATTTTATTTTAATAATATATTATGCAAAGCTCCTGTATTGAAAGCTATTAAGACATGAGCATGGTTCGCTCATGATCGTCCTAAGGTGACCTTTATGTGAGAGTTGCATTTGCTGTTTCTGCGGCCAGAAACGTAAGCAATGGGTAAAAAGTTTACATTTGCTTAGAAATGTAGGTTATTAGTGATATTGGCGATATAGGACTATGAATTACATCTGAAACAATGAAAAATAATACATAAGCTTTGATGTATGCCTAACTAATGAAATAAAACAAATAGAAATCTGTTTTTAAATGAAACTCAATTGTATAAAGCAAACCCACGATAAATAAATCAACTTAATATGGGAGTAAGAAACATATGCTTTCGAACTTTTTATTTTATTAATTAAATGGTTTTTAGAGAAAATGTTTAAGTATTTTTCCTTTACGACAATGAATTAAAACATATACAGAATGTTTCAGCATTATTTTTACAAACTTTGGTGGCGTGTTCCTCACACTAAAGCAAGAAAAAAGGCCCATATAAATACATGTCCAGAAATTCTTAATTTTGATTTATTAACGAAAGTTTACAAAAAATACCCATATAAACATATTGCCAGAAATTATTAATGTTAAGAGTTATTAATATAAGTATACCAAAACTAGAAAATAAAACTCCATATAAATATATGTTAGGAAATTCTTAGTTTTCGGGTTATTATTGAAACTTTACTTCAACGCGTTTCAAGGTACAATCTAACAACTTAAATTCGTTAGAAAAAAATCATTTTGTTAAGTAATCGAATGATACTATCAATACAATGTGCTGATGCACTTGGAGCATCAGCATTGCATACCTATATGGCAAAATACTATCATCAAAATACAGCAATAGCACTGTTGAAAGTTAGCCATTTATATGATTTGGTAGTAACCCTATAAAAGGTATGGTAGAAATAATAATTTTTTCAGGCGTAAAAATCCTAAGTATGGCTTCCTTCGGAAGAGAAGTAAAGCCGTGGGCCACGCGTCGTACATTTACGGCACGAAAAAGAACCTCAAGCCTGAAAGAAGAGGCCTCTGAGGAAAATTTGTCGGCCGTTTCACGCCCTGAATAGAATGGGACGCTAATGACCTGAGATGTTAGAGAGCGCCCATAAATAAATAAAAACAAATCATTAACTTGCCGTAAACTTAAAATCTATGCATTTCCGACATATCTTTGTATAGAATTTTATTTTCTAGTTTTGGTAAATTTTCACTGTAATTCATAAAACTAATAATTTCTGGACAAATATTTATTCGGCTATTTTTTGTCTTGCCAAACTTTCATTAATAACTCAAAACTAAAGACATGTGTTTATATGGCCTTTTTTTTTTTTTTTTTCTTGTTTTGATGTCAAGAACCTACCACCAAAGTTTGTATGAGTATTTCTGAAACTTCCTGTAGAAAGCTTTTTATAGAGAGGGATAAAATGCCCATTTCAAAAGGTTTCTTATAAAGATGCCCAGGTGATTAAATTTAATATTGGTCTTGACTCTGAAGTAATAACGATGAATGATTGATTTACATCAGTCTTGTATAGGAGACATTTTATTACATTCAAAGTGTGGTTTTTCATGCTAGGCATTCCATAGGCACAAGTTTAAAGTTTTAGTAAATTAGATTCTTTACCTAAATAATGAAGTATATAGAATGAAAGACAGTTCAGTGCCTTACTTTTATGTGTTAATTCCATTTTGTATACGGAACAAGCAGAACATTTTATTCTACTTTATCCTTGATATACTGCCATATGTTAATGCATTATAATTCATATATTCCGCCTATAATAATAGATAGACAAATAGAAATAGAAATGCAAGCATTCGTAGAACTAATAATGTCTTTCCTATCTCTTTCAGAACTCGAGGCATTTTGACTAAATTCACCCAAAAGATTTTTACTTTAATCGTTTGGGTTCGAAAGTTAGATATGACATCACTAAGCAATCATTTTTGGAATAGCTTAATGCTAATAAAAATTAAAAAGTGAGCAACTCTAGTTATGCACTTCCTTTAGCAATAAGGCTATATAGACAAAAACTTACTGAGTACTTCAATTAGTGTGTTTTAAATTTATAAATTAAACACGTAGTACATAATCAGCTATGTTTGCAAATTTTCTTTAAAATTCTTAACAGATTGAGAAAAGGATATTTAGCAGTTTTGTTCCTCTTGTTAAGTTTTGTTATCAGAATCAACTTCCAGCCTCTAAGAAAGATTATTTTTCTAAAGACATTTCTGTTAATGGTTCGGTAACAGTGGGACACTGTTTTAAATTGGAATTTTTTGTTGGATAAATCATTGTTTTAAAAGCCATCTTTGGTCAACGATATTCCTATTATATCCTGGGAAAATTTCCAAGTGGAGTTGCAAGGACTAAAAATGCAAGAAAAATTATACTACGCAAGACTGACTTCAAAAATTGTTCGTTTTATCAATAATGTTTTGTGCTAATTTATTTCTTAAAAAATTATACAAATGCTCTTGAATGCTTTCTGAAATATTTTTAATCATCATGTTTAATATTTCCTCATTATTTTCATATTTCATTAGTACTAATACAATTTTATATAATTTTGTAAAGTAATATGTATATCATATGCATAATTTCAGCCTTCAATATTATTAAAGACTCGTTTTGATTTGTAATGGATGAAATGATACTTTTATGAAGTGATCTATATTTTTCTCTCTGAGAATATTTTTTCGGGGGGAAGGATACAATGTTATGAAAATATCCTATTCTTTATAACCTTTTCATAAAAGAAACTATACAATTCTTATACTTAGGCTGTCAAATATGCATTATGCTGAAAATCTCCTTATATATATATATATATATATATATATAAACTCATAAAAAAACACTCAGAGTGCAATATAAAAAGGTTCACATAAAATTTCACACTAAAAACCGTAAAATTGAACACTAAAATCACACTATATTTCGAGCTTGGCTCTTGGTCACGTGATGAAAATGAACTGAGCTCTGGCAGGCAGCATCTGTCGTTGTGAGGCATAGAGATGTGACGTGGCAGCAAAACTGCCAACTCTAGCTGAACAAAGTAGTTTGGCAAACCTGGCAGTATTACAGGGAGATGTTGAGGCCTGGAGGAATACGGGCTTTATGTAAAACTATTGCTGCCATCTCTACGTCTCTAAGTAAGGTGTGTTTAGATGGAGGAGCGGCATCTATGAGAGTAAGAGAGAAACAGTTATCGAACGTGGCCTGGTGAAAATTGGCATGTTGTGATACCGGTAATGGGGAACAAGTTTTAACTGAATGCCTGTGATTGTTCATTCTAATAGATACCTTAGTGGACGTTAGTCCAATGTAAAAAGCGGGACAAAATTGGCATTTAAGTAAATACACCACATTTGTGGAGGTACAGTTGAAAAAAGAGTGAATTTTAAATTCTGATTTCAGATTTGGACTAACATAAGATGAGCATGGGGATATCAAGGCACAGGTTTTACATTTAGGGCGGTTGCACGGATATGAGCCAAGTGTCGAGAAGGAGGGCTGAGGATAATCAATATTTTTGCGAAAAATGCTTCTGAGGTTGCGAGCCGACCGGAAACATAGCCTTGGTAATGTTTGAAAAAATGATGCAGTTAGTTGGTTTTGCGTGAGGATATTGAAGCTGTCTTTTAGGACAGGTTTGAGTCTTTCAATGCCTGGAAAGTATGTCACTGTGAAATTCAATGGATCAATATCTGCTGTTTTACGAGTCTTAGGAGTATGCTTCTGATGAGAGGCCTGGACTTTTGATTTTACTAGGGAAGGGGGGGGGTAACCCCTGTTGACTAATTTGTCAGTTAATTGGGTGATGTATCTATCAAGAGCTGAGTCATTATTGCAGATTCGGTGTCCTCGTAGTGACAAAGAAAAGGGTATGGCCTTTTTTATATGTATGGATGGCAACTTTCGAAATGTAAGTACTGCTGTAGGTTGGTAGGTTTAACATGAATTGATGTCCGAAATTGCTTATTGATTAACTGAATTTCCACATCCAGGAAGACAGCTTGAGTACGGGAAACTTTGGATGTGAACTTAACTGGATAGTTGGTGTTCAACCTATTGAAGAAACTATCAAATGCCGTAATACCATGGGTCCAAATGATGAAAATATCGTCAATAAATCTGCGCCACTCCAACGGTGCTAAGGGTTCTGAATGTAGGAATTCTTCTTCAAGTTTGGCCATAAACAGGTTGGCGTAAGATGGAGCCATTCTGGTCCCCATGGCTGTCCCCTTGACTTGAAGAAAATATTGACCTTCAAATACAAACACATTATGAGTGAGGACAAAAAATGCTAATTGGCAAATGAAATCATTGGAAGGAGTCTGAGCTAAGTTTGATTTATCTAAAAAGTAGGCTAAAGCTTCTAAACCCTATTACTTATTACTTTTTATTACTCTATTAATAGTATTATATATATATATATATATATATATATATATATTCATTTTAGGCATATTAAATTGTCATATCTCTCTTTAAAACCAACAGCATTGATGGGAATACATAATAGCAATGTATATTTACATTTTGATGTCTTTGGACACACCTTTCATCTGGTTAATGTTAATGTTCAAAGCTTCCATATTTACAGCAGTACAAGTATATTTTCTTCAGGTAAAGAGTCTTATAGCTATTATAACGGTTACGTCAAATTCCTATATAATTTATATCTTGTTTAGGTTTTTTTCTGGGGAGGAGGCTAAAACTAAAATGTTAGGCTTTTTTTTATTTAGAATGTTGAAATAAAGTGTAAATTACTTCTGTTTATACTGAGCAGCCTACTTCAAATGTTGGGCAATGCGTCTGTTTCATGTTGAACGCAAGTTACATTTACATCTAAGTGCGAGTTGCTTTCGCTCCAGATATTACAAATTGTGAATACTGTGGTATTCATACAGACCTTATTGGGGATGGAAGTTTAGAGTGCGTGCTTTATTTTGTATATTGTTCCTTTAATGTTTTCTGAACATAAATAATAATGATCTGTTTGTTTTACTGATTTCTTGTAAACCAGCATTTAGGCATATTGCGTGATTCCATCTATTGCGAGGTTAACAAACGATAAACATAAGTTATGGGAAATTCAGTTTTCGTAAGGATCAGTCACTCATACGTAAAAGGCTCGTCAAAACGTTTAATAGCGATGGAAGCTTTCGCTCTGAATTTAAATATTAGTTCGTCATAGAGGAAGCAGATACTCTCATTGTTTCCAGAACTTAGTTATTTTATTAAAACGGTATAAACATGTTTTTATTATAACAAGTTAATAACTTTTAATTGCTGGCTAACTTCTTTTGCTAAAATAGTTTCACCTATTCCACTTTGAATTTAAATCAAAACCAGCCGCAAAAAACCCAAATTGTTCATTATTTAGGAACACAAATGCATAAAACTTGCAGGGCTACATTTTCTGTTTCCTTTAGGTGAATCGGTTATCTCCTTTGCAATACCAGAGCCGAATCCTCTTATTATAACCATTTGAAAGTTATTTTCGGACAGTTCGAGCATTTCTCTGCTATTCTCTAAAACTGTTATTGCAGACGTCAATTATGCATTGTTAAATAGAACAAGTTCTCTTAATCTCTGGAATTGTTCTTTTTAGCACCTATGCGCTTGTGAACTTCTACCACAGCCACAGAACCCACCGCCCTGCACTCTTTAGTCAATATGATGTGTTTACAACTCACAGGATACTCTTCCTTGTTGAGCTGTGTTACCTGTCAATCTCATACTTCCTTTAAATGCTGGAGAATGCCAAAAATGCACTTGAGAACGTTCACAAAATAGCAACGCCCGAGGGAAGAAAAAAAAACCAGAAATACAAAGGAAGAACAGATAGTCGATCTTTTTTCTGTTAACTGTGCCATCCGGGACATATCTACTCTCCGCATACTTTGTTTGAACGAACTCTGCCTGCTATATTGTTTCGGCACATTCCCATTGTCTTGAGCAGGGGAGGGTGTGTCGTCGCTGTGAGGGAAAGGAAAGAGGAAGTGACGTTAGAGAGGGTGTGTTTTATTAGCCACATCGCGTCAACTCGAGGACAGAAAGCAATAAAGGGAAGTCGGAGCAAGTGTTCGGGCTGGACAGTGTTTGCGTAGGGGTATTCACTTGAGAAATCGGCAGATCTGTGCAGGTTTGCAGTGCAGGAGTATGAATGTAAAACATTCTTAGTGTTAGTTATAGCCGTAAGCCTGTCCTCTGGTGATGTGACTGGCTGTTGAAATATATTACAAAATCAATCTCAAAATATCTCAAATTCCAATGAATATTGGCTTATAAAATAAAGTTATTAATTCGCTTAATATATAAAGCGATTAAAGGATATAAACATTTAAAAACAATTTTGCATCATATCCTAATTAGTCACATGAAATATAGAGAATTGTGCCCTTTATGTCTTCCAATATTCATGTATTAGTGTTGCAGACATTCTATCCGATTATGAGCAGGTGAAGTTTACAGTTTATACATTATCTCAGTTGTCTGTACATTCTCCTGAAATAATAATAGTAATAATATTTTTTTTCTATTCTATGGTTGCCATTATTCTAGTCCTTTTAAGTATTAAATGTCAAGGGTACAGTATATGCTCACATCCCTTGCTTTCTGTTGGAAGATTTGTATTGTAGCATACTCTAATTGAAACCAAATATTCTGTCACAACTTGTTATGGAATATAATGCAATAAACTAGATATTTAAATCACTTTATTTCTAAGTACTGCTGCTACAATTTTACGAATAATAGCAGTACAATAATCAAAGAATGGAAAAAAGATTAAGCATATGCGCCTTTGGGCTTCCTGATGGGCTAGGCATTGAACCTAATGCAGTAATTTCGCAATAAAGTTATTTGCGATTCTTTCTTTAACTTCTTTAAATTACCACAGCGAACCTTTTGGTAATAAAGCTGAAAAAGGATTTTGAGCTATTTTATTTATTCCCGCTAAAATAATTAAGATTGTAGTTTTATGTTAAGGTTAGTATTATCTCTTATATATGTATGAGTTCGTGGTCTTTGCGGTTCAAGCAAACACATAAATGGCTGTACATTTCCAATACAGTGAATGTCTTTGGTGTATTTAGCTGCATCTTTGAGAACTTGTTGAGTTGCTTTATTTCAAGCCGTTAGCTCACTAATGAACACATCGTTCTTTTCCTTGTTGTCAAAAGAAGTGCATTTTGTTTTGTTCAATAATTTCAACAGATGTTAATGGTAAGTGCAAACATTGTTTTATAATTGGAAAGAGAATAACATTTATGAAAGCTTAGGATAATTCGGAAGGTTTCTTCTCGCGTTGTTATATCAACACTCTCTGGCAATAAAAAGCAAAATTTTTCATACTTCCGGATGTATGTAAGAGGCCTATGAAGATCAAAATATAAAGCATTTGTCAACATAGTTAAATGTGTGAAGCAATAGAAATATTGGGTTGCAACCGGAGAAAGCAGAAAACACAAAAGCAGTTTCCTCAGCACCAAAGGTGAACTGCATTTTGGGATTACCATAACATAATTTTAGTTTACTTTCTGGAAAGGGAAAAATCATAACCGGTGAATATTGCGCAATGATACTTGTAGCAGGAGATTCAGGTTGGACTGCTATAGAAATAGTTTACCATAATTATAAGATATTGCGATGTAATTGCTATTAACGTGTATCTTGAAATGCGTATGTATATCTAGTATAAAAGTGTATCTTCATTTGCGATTTCCTGGAGCCATCCGTAAGGACGTCTTTTGTATTCGCGCGAAACTTTTCAGTTATGGCTTCTGTTAAAAAAATATTTGAGGAAACAAAGTAAGATCGAAAGCAGGAGCGTTTCCCCTTTGTTCTGTGACCTCTAAAAAGAGAGAAATCACCATGAAATAACTGCCAACGAACGAAAGAGCTCAGACAACGAAATGAGATAGTCACTCAGAGAACAGTGCTTTAAGTTTGATTTTTAGAATATTAATAAGCCGGGTTTATGCAACCAATAAGGTAACAAAGTTTAGGACCCTTCTGGAAATTTCTGAAATTTGAATCTATGTAGCGTGATGCTAAGAGAACGCATAAATAGCCCACTTTCTGAGACATTCAGGTAAGTTGATAGTTTTACAGTTTTCGAAACGCGCAAGTTGTCTCAAGTATATCTAAGAGTCAAACACACACGAGTAATCTCAATCGCAGCGCGTCGAAGACACAAAAGAATTAGCTAATGTAGTGAAGTGACAGAAGAGAGTATTCTGTGTATTGTGGTGCAACGTTAGTAATTCAAGATATCGCTGGCTCAAATCAGAGAAACATAGTTGTTTGTAACCCTGACAGTGAATAGTATATGCTACAGTGTGAGGTTCCTAGGAAACAAATGGGCATTTAATTAGATCACAAGTTTAAGGCCCGAGTGAAGTAAGGAACTGTGTCCGATAAATAATAGCGTGAAAACGTCTCATCTCATCCCTTGCCGGTGGCTCAGTCAGTCAAGAACCACGATCAAAGTGCCGAATAAATACCAAATGTAGTGTATGCATATATTTCATTAAACAGTTCTCAACCAAAGTCCTTTTCCTCCTTGGTTGAATCCACAAAGAGCTTCGAAGAAAGTCTGAGATCATCACCACATCTGTAAGCGGCCAGAAATGGTGAGTACGACTTAGAGCTAGCTACGGCACCTGGGAAGAATCAAAATTCTGTCAGCGGGTAATAAATCAAACCATTTTGTTAATTCACCACCATTTCAATACAAACAAAAGACAATAAAATCAAATAATAAATAAACACTCTCACCAAACAATCGCATACTGGAACAATTAAACGACGATCAAGAAGACTCATTTATATTCCATTACGATAATACACCAGTGCACAAATCAGCAATTACAACCTCTAACATTTTAAACTGTAGTTATAAATTCCTTCTTCATTCCCCTTACACTCCGAATTTGGCTCCCTCATATTACTTCCTACTCCTCAAAACAAAGAAATAACTAGCATGAAAGAAATTTGCATCAAATGAAGTGACTGTCGCCGAAACAAATGCATATTTTGCACAGCTAAATAAATTGAATTTTATGGATGGGATAAACAAATTAGAAAATCGCTGGAATGGGTGTGTATATTAAATGAGATTATATTGAAAAATTGAAATTATGTTTTCTTTATTTTTGCACGGATAAAAACTAAACAAAGCCGTAATGTATCTATAGAGCTTGCTGCAACATTCGACAATAATGTACAAGTTTTGGGAGCTACGTGTAATATAGTTCTGTGCAGTCTATTTTTTTTTTTTTAATAATTTTTCTATCTATACCGGTGGAGAAGTTCGCTTCTTGTATAATTTGTGTACCATTTAGCGCAAACAAGTGTATATTTAGATATGTGCCCCTCATCGTTTTATTCAGTGAACATGGAAATAAGGTCCTAAGAAAACATTCTGCATTCAGCAGGAAAAGAAGCAGATAGCTGAACTTTCATTGGCACTCTGTACATTTTCGGCCATGTCATTTACTGTAATCTGTAATCTGTAAGCGCAGCGGAAATTGGATCGAACTAAATGAAACAACTGCGTTTAAGCAAGAGGAGATTGGTAACTTGGAAACGAATTATTTTTCGATTTAAACCATCTTCTGTAGAAGCTTTTATATTCTACATTAGAATTTTGGGATTGTACATAGACCCCAAGCGCCTTCTACACACACATAAGAATGTTAGGAGTTTTTGTTCTGCTAATTTTATATTTACGTAGTCTCAAAGCTTAAAAATTAGTTCAACGCAATACTGTTGAAGTGCATAGAATTTTGTTGAAAATTTCAATTTTTTAGAAGTAAAAGTATTGGGAAGCAGGAAGCAAATTATAACAGGTGAATGAATTAATTATTGTTTTTAAGTGGGCATGAAACACAAGTAGCACTTATAAGAATACTAATACTATTAGAATATGTTAAGCGAGATAGCGAATATATTTTTAATTTATATGATAGTTTTTGCTTTATAAAGATGAATTTGTTTATAATCCAGCTAAGCTCTTCATCAAATGCTATGGTATGCTTGAATATCATCGCTTACAGAGAACAAAAAGTTTTGGAAGCATAAACGTGGTAGTTCAAAACATGAAATTAGTGAATTTATTGTTTGCTCTTGGCAAGAAAGGCAACTGTGTTTCACTGCGTTATTGCAGTATCGTAATTTGGAGTGAACATTTAAAAGATAGGTTTGTTTTAAACGAATTTTAAAACGCCTTTTAATAAACCGAAACTAATTTACATTGGTCCTGCATACAATAGCAATTTTATAAGATTATATCACACATGCCAATGAAAATAAAAAGTATACGATTTCATAGAATACTCATACACTTTATTTATATAAGTGAACTTTTTAATTTAGTTATATATTCATTATACAGAGCGATTCAGTCAAGATTTTACTCGTGCTTAACGTCAAAGGGTGGAGTGAACCACAGGGAATGCATCGACTATTCCCCACACTCCTTTGGCTTCTTCTCGGGGAAGTAGTATGAGCTGGAAAATATAAATTAAATATATACATAATGATTAGATAATTATGAATTAATAATTTGCCTCTTTCTCACAGTAAATGTGGATTTGCATGTCCATTTTGGTTAAACATGTATAATCTTCATAGAAAGTTTATAGCACTTTTTTATAATCCGGCTTCTGTTATTTTACAGATATGTTCCTGACTTTAAATTGGTTCATGAATTACCTCTGTACACTGCGTTTCAAATCAGTGTATTTAAAGAACATTATAACTTATATTTTATAACTATCATACCATGTTATTAGTTATGCTCTTTCTAAAGACATAAGCTCACATACCCTAATGGCTTGTTGATATAGACAGCATACATCAATAACCTTCCTCTATTCCCAAAAGCGAATATGAACAGAAATGGGAAACGGTGCATTCGCTACTGGCATGTTCCTCAATCGGTCCAGGAAAACTCTTGGTTTGTCTTTATTATATTATCTAGCATTTGTTCATTATATGAATTTTGACATATAACGATTACAAAACCCAAAAAGAATACTATGAATTATATATGTGATGTAACAACAATAAACTAATTTTACACAAGTTGATTTAGAAATAATTTTACAAACTATGATAGCGGATTCCTCATACCAATGCAAAAAAATTCCATATAAACATGTGTCCCGAAAGTCATAGTTTTTGAGTAGTTAATGAAACTTTACTTGAAGGCGTTTCAAGGTACAATCTAACAGCTCAAATTCGTAACCGAAAATAAAAGTCATCTTATTAGGTAATCAAATGATGTTCTCGATACAAGTCTGCTGATACACTCATTGTATTCTAGATGACAATATGTTGCCAAGGAGACTTGTTTACATTTGTCATTTGCGTACATTTGTGATCAATATGTTTCTCGTGTTTCATTTGTGTTCTATGTTGTGTTGCTTTTAATCATGGCAGGATATCCATTTCGTGTCCTTGCAAATAAGAAGAACCTTGGGGGTTTATGCATGATGATGCTCCAGCTTGAGATGTACCGACTGATTTCTACCATGACAATGGATAGGTAGGGGAGAATCAGGTCCATGGCCTGTACGTTCCCCCGATCTCAATCCTTTGAATTTTATCTGTGGAACCACTTAAAACAATTGCTTACTTTATGCAGAAGACATTCATAAAGCATGGATACTTCATCAAGGTGTCGTGGAAAAATGTGAAACCATTCGACACCGTGTGGGAGCATTTGAAAGGGTTCTTATGTGGGAGCAAGAGGTTTGAATATTTATTATAAGTTTCTCAACATATATTATGTTTATTGGATTTTGTATCTTGTTTGGGTAAATGTTCATTAATAACGAAAAAAAACTAGATTTATGGAGATATGTTTAATGAGTTTTTTTTTCTTGTTTGGTATACTTTCATTAATAACTCAAAAACTAAACATTTTCGGACATATGCTTATGTTGACTTTTTGTTTTGTTTTGGTGTGAAGAAACCGCCATCAAAGTTTGTAAAAGTATTTCTGAAACACCCTGTATAGTATTATTTATCCAGAAATGAGTATTGTCTTTTACACGTCAAGGCGGATTTGCACTTAAGCCCATCTAAATTCATAGGAGTTAGGTAACGAAACGCTTTAAAACCGTGACATACTTTTATTTTATTATTATTTTTTTACTATAAGTTTCATTACAGTGCTAAATGAAAACACCGTCCACTTCCCTTTGAGTGTTCCCCTTTTATTAAATGGAACACAATTTCTCATAAATTTGCCTCTTCATTCTGAAATTATTTTTAGATGTTTCATTAAATATTAATTTAAAAAATCATCCTTTCATTACTACGATACAGAAATGAGATTACAATATATTAAATAACAAATCAATTAATATTATTGCATTGAATATTTTAAACCCTGCAGGTCTTTGACCTGCTTTATCGATAATCTAATCTATTACCTATAGTGTGCTCTTCAGACTCAATAGACATCTCCTATCTGCACCTTCATTACCCTGGAAACCTCGAAGACTATCTAAGAAAGAGATTTGACATTTAAAAGGCAACTCTAATACTCGAACATTATTAGTCCAGATTTCTAGTTAATTTCACTATAAGAGCTAATATGTATAGTAAGGTCATTTGAATCACAGGCCGACAAGTCCACATAATGCATGTAAAGGTAGCAGATAGCAGTTTAAGAGAAGCTTTGTCAGCCAGTACATGCATTATTCGGTGCTTTCGTTATGTTTAAAGTGTGTGCTAATTAATCTTCGTTAGTTATGTCACTACAAATAGCCTTGAAGAATGGGCTTATATTTGATACGTATGTGTGAACGGATTCTTGTAAAGAAGTGGTAAGGTGATTCGCAAGTAAATATCCTGACAACCGTTTTCCAGGTAGGGAAACTATTCGCCAACTTGTTAAAGACTTGCAATGGGCAGGATCTGGAAATGGCAAGAAACGTGTTCCTAACAGCCGTGTTATTAAGGAAGAAAAATTAGATAAAATGTAGAAATTTCCTATGCAGATGTCTGCAATGTATTGTCGCTGAGGGGCACCTCTTATAACACGGGATAGCATTCATAATTATTATCAGTTTTAAATATACTATCATGTAATACTTTCAGTAAAGTATAACTACCAACATTAAAATACTAACTTATCTCTGTTTTCCGGTTACTACGGTTGCACTTAGTAAACAGCCTCGTTGAGGCGTCATATAACCTCACTGTTTTAGATACTGCTTCAGTATCAGCCTTATAAGCCGTAGCTTCAATGAGCACCATGATCTCAAAATGTACCTATTTTCTCGTTTAAAATCCTCACGCACTGGCTTACGTGAAAAATATAATTAATACTGGATGAAAAAGAATACACCAAAAAACGCTGAACTGGTAGGAGATCACAAAATAAGCATTTTTTCCCCCCTAACAACGTCTTTTCCTATGAGACTTTATCAAAGCTATAGATGGCGTGAGCATTTTTCAGATATAATACCTGCTCAAAGTTCGCATTATCCTAAAGTGTGCATCTGGATCGAGCTAATAGACCTGCTTAAATCAACGATTTTTAAGAGAATGGATTGACATAGACGGTCCTGTATGATGCCCTCCTAATTTGTCTTCTCTGTACATTTTTGTGTGAGATTGAATGCGTAATCTTGTTTAAAATGAACGCGTAAGATTCTACTTGTAAGAAAAGAAGATCTGGTGACCACAATAGTTTTAGCAGTGCAAATTGATGCAGCCTTAGACAATCCATGTCCGATGATGTAACGTTTGTGTTGAGGATAATGGAGGAAATCTTAAATATTATTTAAAACGAAGTTATTATAACTCTGTCAAAGCAAATTGTTCCTCAAAAATACTTAATTGAAAAGGATTGCATTCGATTTTTATGGTGTCCCATCAAGCAATCAGAGTTTGTCGGTTTAGTTTTATCCACTCTGTATAGTTATTACGAAGACCTTCCAATTTTACACAATCCGTGCATAAATGCCGATATATTTTAATGCTTTCGTTGTAGATTAATGCGGCCTGTATTCATCAAATAGGATAAAATAATAAAGCACCAACGCTTTCAGAGTTTAAACGCGTGTTTTCTTTGTTTCTTATGTACGCCCTAACCTCTAAACTCCATTTATTTACCTTACTGTCTGTTCTATTTAATGCTCTAAAGCCTCTCAGTAAACAAAGTTTACCTTATGCACCTGATATACTCAAGAGATCCCAGCTGCCACAGTTTGGTCTGGGAAAGACGCCAATTATAAATTGAATTTCCTTAGTAGGACAAAACGGTTGCGTCTGCATGGAATACAACTAAACTTTAGTAAATCGTTTAAAATAGCGATCTCTCTTGCAGAACGTGCATGCACTTAACCCAGCACAACAGTAACAATAATTATTTTCTTTTATATGTATTTCAGCTTTACTGTATGCTCAGGGAAGGAGAGTGGCAGCAGAAAAAAGGGAGAAAGAAAAGAATGGAATTTTTACTGCCACTCAAACGTGGGGTTTGCAGTAATGCGTTCCGTCTCGAAAGATATGCCCCAAAGACAATTGTGAATTCTGCACTGGCATAGCGGAAAATGTCATCTCTGGTAAGGATGTGAATATCTGATATAGCTACTACATCTGTTAATGTCACGAGGTTAGGGGTGGAAAAACTTTCCCTTTCAAAACCGCGGCTGACGTAACATTTTGGTTCATATTTTTTTGGTTATACGAACGCGATGGAGGTCGAGAAGTTTTGGTTATGAGTGACATTTCGAATTCTGATGCGCGATGAGATTACACAATGCTCTTCTTTTCCCCTCTTAGGTCCGTAAGCATGTAAAGGGGGTGTTTTAGCTAGGGGCCCTCCCCGAATGGAAAGATTTTGGGATAGCAAAGGATAGGAGAGGAAGGCAGGAAATGAGAGAGGTAGAGAAAACAGTATGTTGCCTCAGGGATCGCTTCTATCTCGATTAGCCAACGCGAATATCGCTTAGAACTTGAGTTTGAGAACGCCGCGATAATACTTCCGCACAAAGGATGGGTAAACTTTGGGGTTCATGGCAATGCTAATGACGCGCATTTGTGCGATTTAACTTGGCTCCCTGTGGAAACATCATTTCACCTTGCGTATTTCTTTTCTCTCCTTTCTCTGATGTTCTTTCGTGTACTCGCTCTTTCTTAATTTTTCTCTCTTATGGCCTTTTATCTGTTCCTTTAGTTTTTCTTAAAAAATGGAGGGTAAAGTGTAGCTCCACCTACTAGAGAAACTATTGTCTCTATTTGGTACTCAATTTTTTTTTCAAAAATTTTCAGAGTTGGATCAATTACTAAGTTTTCTCAATACCTCCATACCCGATACCTATACGTGTTTTGGTAACCATACTCGATATTTTCATATTTTTATCCAATAAAATATAAATTTCTCTTTATATTATTTTTAGAATTATGATACGTCATATAAACTTCTAAATTTTCTTACTCTCTCAGTGTATTCTTATGATCCATTTAATAATAATAATAATAATAATAATAATAATAATAATAGACCCGAGTGCTCCTATAAAGGGCAAAGATCCCCTACAAGAGGAGGGTAGCTCTTACTGGCTAATGCGATAAGCTAAGTTTCATCAGGGTTGTGTTCAGTGATATTATCTTGTATTTTACATTTTGTTGTAAATTTTTCGTCATATTTCACTCGATGCGAAGTTGATGTTTGATGGCTTTCCATGTATTTATGCACCCTGCTATATTGTGGGCCTGCCTCTGCCGGTAAAAATATGTCCATTTTCCGCCTTTGTATAGTTTGTCTGGGCGTGTGTATCACATGATCACATGGTGGTCTTATACGTCCATCTGTCGTCCTGCATCCTCATTAAGTGGCCTCCCCATTTCCACTTCAGTCTGGCGGCTCTTTCCGCAATATCTGTTATTTATGTTATTTAATTGGACTAACGCTTCTTTGGATCCATTTAAAATTATTTCTATTGCTGTGATATTTTCTATCTTGGGAAAGACGCTTTTATACAAAGCGTCATATGAGTGATTATTACTGGCAGGGTCCAATAGAAAATAATTCCAAACTTCATTTATATTATTCGAGAAATCTAAATCACTAAACCCACCATCTTCTGTCGAAATAACAATTGATCTGTAAATAACAACTATATAATCATGTAAAATGAGCTTCATATTATAGACGCTGAAGTATGACATTGTTACAATAAGCTACTTGTGATTAGATAGTTTAATAGATCACATTATATATTTTATTATTAGGCCGCTAATATAATAGTTAAATTATTAGTTGGTTGGTTATGTAATTTTAATAAAGATCTATTTCTATTAAAGTTTGTGTATAAATGATTTCTAGCAGTGTCTACAAGGTAGCTTTTTGGTTTTAAATATATTGTTATTAAGATTAATAATATTAGAAGAATACTTGCTCTTTTATTATCATATTCAAAACTGAGGTTACTGTGGTGAAAAACACCTAATTCAAACTACAATTCAGCATGTTTAATTGCCCTAGTACATGATTTATAAAGATGTTTGTAGTTCACACTGCCATCACCCCATCTGAAGGGGAGTTTATTTTATTATGGAATTGGCATTTGATCTTGAAGTGCGCTCAATTTCTTGGTATCCGCTAGCTGCTATTCAGAACCTTATGAATAAGTGAAACGTTTTTCGCTACAACTTTAACAATATTACTTGTGAATACCTCTGGATTGTCGATATATCGCGATATATAATTTATTCAGATATACTTTGTAATTACTTTTGCTACATTAACTAATTTTCAGTGTACACCTTAAGAATTTAGAAAACATTTTTAAGACTTTTTAGTGCAAATACACTTGGACTTCTTCTGAGGATTTATTTTTATTACGGATGGTCATAACTCAATCCTGATTTAGTTTAATATAATATTTCATTAAATAATAATTTTAGATTTAGAATTCCATATAAGTATTTTAATAACATTGTGTTTCTAAGATAAAACGTTTGTTTTTTCATGTTAAATATATTACTGATATATAAAATACTAGAACATTAAAAAAGTAATGGTAACAGTAAGAGTAAGTAGTTACTGTTTCACATTAAATGTATTTAGTTTATTTTTGACACAACGTGCTTCAAATATAGTTCCTTGCCATGTCAACAATATGTTGCCAGATCCCTGGAAGATGGCACACTCCATCTGTATCAATTTTTTATCTCTCTCTCAATGATGGATCTAAACCTCTTTAAATGTCAACACTTAATTGAAAGGAATTCCTCGTAGAGGTTCTTTGATCTTCCAAGTATTTGGAGTAATAAGTTGTGTTTATTCTTATAGGATGTGGTACAGTATGCACCAAAATTATGTCCACATAGTCATAACACTCAATATTCAGTCCCCTGCAAAGCTGAGCAACTTTTGAATTTATATGTCGCCATTCAATGTATTGAATTGAATGTAATTTGAGCTGAAGTGTATAAGAACATAATCATGCATCGTCGATTGTGATGATGCTACAAAGAAATGTTCATATCGCTCTGTTCGCTGCCGCTTTCCAGTTTTAGTTAGACTGTACGGACAGTGACACAAACTTGCCGCATTTTCAGTTTCTTTACTAACATTTTATCAAGATACAGTGATTCCTCTAATGCTCTAAAGCACCTAGTTTCTCTCTCCCTCTCTCTCTCTCTCTCTCTCTCTCTCTCTCTCTCTCTCTCTTAACGTGTAGTCTTCATGAAACACTTTCGTTCAATTCAGCTAAACATTTTTACAGAGATATTACCACAAGTCAGAAACAGCCACTGGATTTACAAAGTATATTACTTCCAGGCTTTCAATATGCATATTTATGAAACAATTTTACTCTGTTATAAAATACGAGCTTTTAATGGTCTCCAGTAGGAAAACTTATTTACAGCATTATTACCGTTGTTTTCCGAATGCCCTAGTACATATGTGGTATGTATATGCAATAGAAACCTGACTTTTTATAAACTTTTTTACTTCATATTTACATTACCGACATATTATGTCCCTCCAGAATATACTTCTAATTAATAAATTAAAGTATTTATTTATCTTCTATTTCAACTTAAAACTCTTAAAATTTAAAACACTAACTTTTTCCAAAAGTAATTTAGTAGTTGAAACCAAATTTTGTTTCTTAAATAAGTCATAAATAAATAGGAGTTAGATTTGGTGAAATTATATAATTATTTGTATAAATAATCCCGGATTCAAAATATATTTCATTTTTATTAAAGAGTCGTATTATGTTACGTTGATTGCGTTATCATGTATTAATAATTAGCATTTACTTATTTGAAATATATCACTACCATCTTTTAGCGCGATTACCACGAGTATTAGAGAAAAACCTGCATTTTTAGGCAGTTTAAAGATTAATCACCAGAATATATTATTAATTACATATATTACGTATATTACGAATACATTATTATTACGTTTTATTTTTTATCAAAAGGAAACATTGAAATCCTTTGCTATCCAACATATTAATTCGATTTTTACTACCTACAAACTCATCAATATCAAAGGACCAACAAACAAGCATTTAAAATAAATGCAATACTGATTGAGTGTGCAGCTAAATTATATTTTCTAAAATACACCATTCTGTTTATTTTAATTAAATATATTTTCTATCAGGATGAGCCAGAAGTCAGCTTTCATGAATATTTGGTAGATTTTAATAGGTATGTTTTTCTTTAATGTACGATCTGTTGGAGAGAACTAACGCTTTCAAGCCGGTACTCCAAAAATTAATTAAAAGCGAGTTTTTCTTTTGTTTCATCGTCATAGCAGCAGACACCCCCCCTCGATGCATTTTGACCTCTCTTATTGAAATTACATTTTAATGTATTTCATAGTAATCCTTTATACCTCTACCTTAGAGTGTCAATACGTTTTCGGAAACTTTTAGAAGCTTAGCATTCATAAAACGTGATCGTAATAACTAAAATAAAATTAAAATATTTTGCTTATCTGGTTTATTTATTCTGCTCTCTTTGCAGCTGAAGGCTAAATTGTTGCGATTTTCTTAGAACCCAATAATAAACATCAGAGCAAAACTGCAGTATTAAGATACCTACATAATGAAGATGCTCTAACAAAGTGAACGACTTCTGCAAAAGGAACATTTGCTACAAAAGTGTACAATTTTTCCTTCTATTATGGGATGTACATTTCCATGGGCAGAGTGATCTCTGAAACAGAAAACCTGATTTTGAAAAATAGTGCATTTTTAGTTTCTTATGATTATTTAATTGCAATAATAAATTTTGCATTAATGGAGGTAGTTTATTGCTATGAATTATCACAACTATTTCTGAAGTATCGTAAACAAATACACTAATGAACATTGGAACAGATGTGCAATGACTCTTATATATGAAATTACTGTTATGGGCAGAGAAACTTTCAGAATACCTTAACAGAAGACAGCACAAACAAAATAAACTTGTCGTAGAAAATTCAAATGTGGAAACGAAACTTTAAACAACAGACACTGGTACAAAGAAGGTACAAATAAATGCAGAATTTGCCTAGAAAAAAGCGCTAGAACACCTTGTAGATTAGTGTGCACTGGTAAGAATGGTGGAAGAAAGAAGAATTCACCAAGAGGATATCTTAAAGGAGAAAAAAAAAATACTGGAGAACGTGATGAAGGACATTTTAATAAGAAGACTAAATAATACCGGATGCTGAAAGATAAGATATAAAAAGTTCTACTGCTCCTGCATAAATTTACTATTTTAATTTCTCCCAATAAACATTCTAAAGGATATGAATTTCAAGCACTTTATTCTTTTTCAACCATGCTCGTTCTCTAATAAACAACAAATGTTAGTTAATTTTTTTTTATTTATATGATGGTACTAGATGTAGCAAAAATGCTACTGCGCAATACTTCTAGCGTCTCGACCAGCCCTGTGTTTTTGTCGTTTGCATGATTCGCTGACGCTGGAAGGTGGTAGGTGCTGTTGGCTCAGAGGCAGAATATTTAATTCCCTTGTTTATTGCCATCTATTTGTTGTTCTTTATTTTTAATGATTCCGGAGTTCTAATACACAATTAAAGGAAATACAATCTTATATTAAAATGTTTGAGAGTACTCTTCCAGTAGAGAAATAGTACTCTCATGGGTTGCTCCTGCTGAATAATTGTTTAGACAACTCTTGCAAGATGACTCTCTTGTGTTCTGTAAACATATTGTTTCTGCTGTTTCTTGAACGACTAGACGGTCATCTCTAACATTACCCAGAACAAAAACAGGTTTTGATCTTGCACATTTAGTTGGACATTACAACCTATACGTGTGCGATACTGACGAGGTCAGAGCTTTACATTATAAAAGTTTCACGCACTTTCGATTACGGTGATCTTTCCCTATAATCGTGTGAAAGCTAAGGTTTTATTAGTAATATTAATTAAGTCATTAACTTCACTTTTGAATTAGGAATGTTTTTATAATGGCCACTGCCTCCACTTCATAGATCTATTATTACAGTGGGTCTTCCTCAGCTTGGTCAGGCTCGCAAAATTATGTACAACATTGTGCAACTTTTAATAGATATTAAAAATATGTAGACTGTCATATAGGTTACTGATTCAGCTAGCATGGCTGCTGGTCTGTCAAAAAAATAGTAACAAAAGTAATGAAAGAAGGCAGGGATGTTATCAAGTTCAGGAACGATTAGATATTTCTACAACTAAAATAAAATCGAGCGAAAGATAGAAAATAATAAAGCTAATTGAATTGAAGAGACTCAAATACGACATTTAATTTTATACCACAAGGAAGACCTTAATAGCAGGGTTAACGCACTTAAAGGGGGGGAAAAAAAGATTATGTAAGATATCTCAGGACGCAAGCAGAAAAATTGAACTCAATTGAAAAAATGTTACTCAAGAAAGTAATTATTCAAATTCTCCTTAACCATCCAGATGCGCCTCTACCTTCACCGAAGATCACGCAGCACCCCGTAGCCCAGTTCACTGCAAATAGCGTTAGTAAACGTGTTTCTCTCTCTTTCTAGCATCACACAAGCAAACTATCTGCATTGATTTCAATACGTTATTTCGATTTAGCCATGGTAATATTATAACTTTTTTTTTTTAATTTTGTCATTCATTTTATGCATTCATATTAAACCCAAGTTTTCGGGTTTTTTTTTAACTGTTAGGTGCTTTTAGGCATCTTAAATGTTAAAATTTGAAACCAAATTACTTTTTGTAGAATGCAAATCAATCATTGTAATTTTTGTAAATTTATAACTTTACCTTCATTCCTTTCACAACGCAGCTAGTTAGAGTTTTTCCATCTGTACAGCTGTATAATCAATATGAATAATATTTTGTATGTTGTATATTTTTTCGTACAAAAGACAGAGAATTGTATGAGATATACAAACTGCAATCAATTTCAACCAAAACGTGTATATTTACTAGTATCAGCGTCTCTATGTAATCGATATGAAAATGCTGATGCATTGTATGGGTTGATGGTGTGCTTGGTCACGGGTGGTGAATATGATTCCGTCATTAACCTGCTACGGAGCACTGATCGGGTACTAAATTACCAAGCGTGAAGATGTGGCGTCCAGCACGCGTGCCGGTGCGTGAGTGCATGGCATCCTGATACGGTTCTGACTCGCACTTCCTGCTTCAAGATTATCGATGTTTATACATTAGTGCAATGAAAATGTTTCCTCTTGTTACTTGAAATTTCGTGTGTACTTTCCAATGTATTTATAACTGATAAATGGAAATAATTATTTCACACTTGCCGTGTGTAGGATATAAGTTGGAAATGAATCACACTTTTAAAAGTCGAATTACGGCAGGGATTTGAACCAGGGATCTTCAGTCTTCCAGACTGACACTCTGCCAGCTGAGCCATTGTGTCCTCTTTTCTCATCTGATTTCATACACTCCGGAGATATATATATATATATATATATATATATATATATATATATATACATAAATTTGTCTTGATATGAAGCATAATATACTTAAGGGACTAATTCAAAATTAAAAAAAAAAATTTTAAATTCTCTCAAGAAACAGAATATGTTTCTGTATATAAAAGCTTCGCTGCAGTTTCAACTGAAGTCTTAGATATGATTATTGCCTTATAAAGCTTCCTGTGAAGTTCTGCAGATGTTCTTAAAATAATGTAGGTTTTACTTAATTTTAAAATCAAAGTACTACACCTTTTTCCCACATTTTCAACACAAGTCGTGATGTAGTTTTTTTGATATTATATGTATATTTTCTTTTACATTATGGATGGATGGATATATGAAAAAATAGATAGTATGCCGGTCAGATAGGGTAAGCTTATGGTATAATTATATATATATTTAATATACTGATTATACACATTAATGAATGTACAAAGATGAGATTAGATGATCTAAAAATAGTAGTTTCTGAGATGCTGGCGCTGTTAGGGATAAATAAATCTGTTTAAGATATCAATTAAAACTTTTAGATATTTTTAGTGAAAAAATTAATTGATTACAAACAGCTGATACGTTTTCTCGTAGTATATTTCGTCTAAAGTGGAATGATTTGTTTTTAAAGGTTAATAAGAGATTCTATATATTTCACCTCAAGCAGCCAGCATCTTTTACTACTTGACCATTGATGGTGCTGGCTGCAGAAACCGGAGAAACTTTATTTTACGTTAAATCATGGGCCATGGAGTAATGCTCCGGTTGTTTTTAACTTCAACACTGGCCGTGAAATAATGTATTATACTGCGATTTCAAATGGACGTTCATCCTTGAGAGCGCGGCTTGCGTGGCGGCTGTAAACACACTGTGTGCCGGCTGAGTCAGATACACGTAATCCCTCTTAAAAAGTTTCTAGATGATGTCATAGATGATGTGGTAAATTGTGCCTAATGCCACCATATCTTTCACATCTTTTACGAAAGTTGCATTCACATGCTTGGTAATTTTTGCGAAATGGCTAAAATTTATCTTCACGTCTTCAAATATTGTAAATATTTCATTTCTTCCAAAGAACGCGTGTTATTTTATTTCAATTTGTTTTTCAAGTTCCCTATAAATAGAAATCCAATTTTGCCACCCTGGCCAAAATATGCTACCAAGTAACCTATTTTCAAACATTTCTGCTATTAATACTAACTAGGAATCAGCTGTAGGTACCTAAATAGAGTCTAGTTGAAATCAGTTTTATATTCAATGTCAGATAATTCTTCTAGGAATGTTGTGATTATGTTATTTCTGCGCATTTACTGTATTTTTATAAAATACAGGCTCTATAACTCTGTAAGCATTCACCTCGCACCATACACCATACAATAGAACCATTCTATTATCCAAAACATAGTTACTATTTACCTGCATTTACGCGTGGTAGTAATCCTAAATCACGGTTAATTTATTCGGTTTTAATTTTGGTTTTGTGGAATTCCAAGTCCAGGATTCCAAAACTTCTGTTTTCTGTGTAAGCCTTCACAGAGATTTCCTTAGACTGCATTGTAACCTTTCTGCAATTTCGTCAAGTTTCTTCGCTGTTAGCATATGCGGTTACTTCCGGTTGCTTATCGAAAACATATCCCATTTTCCTAAATCTATTCACAAGATTACAAACAGTAAATCTGTGCGGTGCAGGAATACCGGGGTATATTTTTGCAAATCTCGGGCTCACTTTTTTGCAAGAGTTTGTTTTCAAATACGAATCACTTTGGAAAAGACGAAACTCAGAAGGTGCAATATCCAGACTGTAGGGTAGGTGAGGAAAGATCTGTGTGTGTCTCTGCGTCGTCGTGAAGAAGAGAACAGCGGAACAGATGCGCTGAAGTCCCTTGCAGATTTCGAAGAACTTTCACATATGTTCGAAGTTACTGTTTCTCCACGAGACAATACATAGATACAAATAAACCCTTTAGAGTCCAAGAAATTATGACAATTTATATATATTCTCTAAGGAGAAGCTTTATGTGCCACTATAGGTTGCCCTTTTGTCTGAGGTTTGATGTGGTGGATTCAAGTGTTATCTTCTGTTACAATGCTGAACAAGTAATGAATTCTTTACCATAAAATCAGAAAAAAAACTCTCAAACTTTCAACAGAAGATTATTCTCTGTATCTTATGCTCAGTAGTTAAGCTTCGAGAACCAGGTTAGTACAAATAACTGTTGAAAAAAATAACAAGTTTAACTTTTTGTCAAGCAATTGTGACTGCGGTGTACGGCCGCCAAGTGCATATATGATGATGGTTATGATGTTGGTGAGGATGATAATGATGATGAAACTACTGCATCCTTAAATATAATGTACGACGGTAGATCCATAAGTTTCCGGCTTAACCATTTTCTAGGTATGATGATGACAAAAACTATTTTTCACTTTTCATTATATTTAACCTTTAGTGCAATACATTTCATCTTTGAATTACCATATCAATGCCCTTCCAAAAATAGTCAGAAGTCTTGTGTGCAAAATGGGCATAAACAGCATCCGTAAATTCTTCGTCACACTTAAATGTCCTTCCTCGAAGTCCCTCTTGGTTTTTAAGAAGAGAAAATAAGCTGGGAGCTATATCTGGGCTGTAGGGTAGATGGTCGATCTCCTTGAAGCCACATTTCTTCACAGCTTCCTTTGTAACAAGAGCTGTGTGAACAGGCGCGTTGTCATGAAGAATGCGCTTTCAGCTTTCCTCGCCTTTTCCCTTTGATCGAAGCACGTAGTCTGTGCAGTAGGCCAGCATAGTACTCCCCATTTACTGTGGTGTTCCTCTCCTTGAAGTTAATAAAGAATACTCCTTCACAGTTCCAAAAGATTGTGGTCATGATCTTCTTGACTGAGTGAGTGGCCTTGGCTCTAGAGGTTGTGCTTCGCCAGGTTTACTTCACAGCATTGATTCTCTTTTGGACAAGGGATCATAGTAGAGGACGATAGTTCCATATCTACTATAACAATGGTTGCCGACGTTCTCTCTTGCCACGGCAAAGTTCCAAAAATGCCTGACAACAGATGACTCGTTGCTGCTCTTGGACTGAGGCTGTTGTTTTAGAAAGGCCCAACGTTGCTGCTATTTCTGTAACTTTGAGCCACCGGTCTTCCATAATTTATCCTTCCACAAGAGCCATGTTTTCAGGAGTGAGCACCTCTAAGGGCTGACCTGCACGCTCTTCATCTTTAATGTTTTCTCGAGCCATTCGAAAAAATTTGGCTCATTCTTTTGCGGTAGAATATGAGTGTGATGCTTCCCCATATACACCGTCTAATCTGCTATTTAATTTTATTTGAAGTAGGTCCTGCTTTGGTGAAGAACTTAATAACAGTTGTATATTCCATTTTGAACATGTCATAATCTTCTACACATAGCCTTCTTTACGCAACTATATCTCAATAATTTAACTTAACGGAGCGGTAGATACAGGTACAATTATTTACTTAACAGATAAGGTATAACAACAGATAAGGGTTTTGTGAAGACGATAATCCTTATCGGCGAGTCGGAAAATTATGAACCTACCCTTCGTACAATATACAAGATCAAATACAAAATATTATAGTTGGATAGCTCTAATAATAAGACTATAGAAAGAATAGTTACTTCATAATTTAGTATGTGATTTAAAACTCTTCACATTTAATTTTTTGATTTGATTTATAAATGCATTATAAAGTAACATAGACATAATACGGTGACTAGATTTTTGCCTTGTTATCTTGTGTATAGCTAATGCACTTTATCATTATTCCTAATGCAGTAATTATGTATATTATTTGCTAATATAAATTAAAAATTTTACGTGCATATGGTAAACTTTTCAGTATAGAGTCAAAAACTTTTTTCTCCTTAAAAGAAATTAACGATATATCCTCTAAGGCATATTAATTAAAAATCGAATGGCGTTTTGGTAGCAATATTGTCTCATTTAGCTGCAGTCCATAGCTATAAATACTTTCAAACAATGCGCAGTATATTTGAAATATATAATTTAAAAGTGAATATTATAAATGCTCCTGAACAAATATTCTGCTCTTGATACCTTTACATATATTTTTAGCATGAACATACTAATTTAATTCATAATCTAGGAACTGTTTAGTAGTTTGACATCAAAAATTTTTCTGGAATTTTTTTGAAAGAAATTAATATTTCTTTCTTAACTACATTTATTGAAAAATCATGAATGAAAACCATCTATTAATATTATTTATTACATAGTCAGAAGTGTCATAAAGAATTTCAATATTGTTTTGTTGGATCATCTGCATGGATTACTGACTTTAGAAAAGTTTTACCAAGAAAGGTCCCAAGTTGGACTCTTAGGAAACGCCATGATTAATGGATAGTTTCTTATAACACCTGCAATTTATATGAACAGCATGGCTACATTCCATTAAATAGGAATGAAAAATGTATATTTATTACTTTTTATTCGTAATAACCTAAATTTTAACAATAGAGCATATGGCATGCAATAAAATACCTTGCTTAAATCAGAGAATCTTACTTATAAATGACTTTTAAATGATAAATGAGACAACTTCGATATTCTTCCAATGAGGACAGCCTTTTAGATCTACGACTGACGACCATATACATTCTTAAATGCCTCTGAATGCTTGTGATGATTTCATTTTTTCCCAAAAGAAATCTAATGAGTGATTTTTGTTTACAATACACATCTGTTAGAGAACACAATTTGAACGCTAACTACATAGCGGAAAAAGAAGAAAGCACATGGAATGATGTATGAAGAATCAGGGATACAATACATCTAAAATACTGTAATTTTTTCCAAGATAAACTGATCGAATAAAAATATAAATTGGATTATTTATAATATATTACTATTATAGCCAGAGAGTGAAGAAAACGTGTAAGTATAGACTTTCAAATGGAAAGCAAAGTCGAAACAGACCTAAATGTAATTTAATTTAAAGTCAGCTCCGAATATTTTACTGATATTAGACTGGTCTCTTTGAGGGGATTGGTATGTCAATAATGCTTGACGTACGTTTGAATGTGTACACTTTTCAGATATATGAGTACTGATCACATTTTACAGAAAGGAGAGGGATATATAAATCTGAGCGCTGTTGCCCCATGATAAACATGGGAGACGATAAAGTGTTGGCTTCATGTAAACATAAATATTTGGAGTGCTAATGGTGAAATGCTATAAACGTTCTGGAAGAGGGACTTTTCCGGACAGAAACGCGAGTGCCCCATTCCACTGCACAAAATATTAAGGGGTACATAGTTTATTATCCATTAGCTGTAAAAGTGTTAAAGTTAAATACAAAACAATAAAATGTACTTTCAACTCATAAGCTATGGCAGAATATACGACAATTCCAAAAGAAACTAAAAAAATATTGGATTGTCCCTAGTGCTGAAATGGAAAGGAAGATTGCTCCCCCCCCCCCCATGTAAAAAATACAAGATGCAGAGTGAAGCTACCCGTGAGTCAAGGTCATCTTTCTCACTCGTAAGCTATGCCAATTTATATGATGACAAAAAGATTCTGTCGTTTTCAGGTTACACTTTTCAAAGCATCATATTCTGAACAAAAATATTTAATATTAGATATAGATACCATTGTTGGTAAGATTCTAATGCCAATATTATGGAACTACGAATTCCTTTGTGATAGAACTTCTTAGCGCTGGAAGCAAACACCCTTAGTGCATTTGCAGATCGTGAAAGGTTCGGCATTACCTCAACGGAGGTAATTATCAAAAGAAAAGAAAAATGATAAATAACTGGTGCAATATCTGGAGGATATGGTGGATGGGATAACGGTTTCATGAGCCGCCTTATATGCATAATCATACAAAAAAATAACACTCGTATTTGCGATCACGAGTGCAGACCCCTTACTTTTCATGGACACGTTCCAGTTGGTTAGAATAATAACTTCACTGATTGTTTGGTCGACTAGCAGCATTTCACGATGCATACAATACACCAAACACAGAGCATAACCTTCTTTTAGTGCAGTAGTGGTTTCGGTTGTTTGGAGATAGATACATGTGCTGCCATCCAAAGACGACGGTGTCTTGTAGCGTCATACAGGATCAATTTCTTATCGCATGTCAGCAGCCTATCCTTCTGACGTGATAACAATGCAAAGCAGGTATCAGCTCGTTTCACCTTCTGAACCATTATCAGCTCATGTGGAACAGAGCAATCCTATTTATATAGTTTTCCTACTGGTGAAGATGGCGTCGCACGGTTTCTGCCAACCTTGAATTGCTGCTCCACGTCATCCCAATAATGGTTACTGGTCTTCCTGTCCGTGGCTCATATTGGAGAGTTTTGTTGCCTTCCTGGAACTTTGCAAACCACCTTTGAACCGTCCTTTCATTCACAGCATCAGCAGACCTGAATATTATCCGCTTAGCGGCTGTTGTGTAATTTCCCGATTTACTCACAGAGTATACTAGCTCATATGTTGATCTTCGGAGTGCGCTTCTCGAAATATTAACACAAGAAAAATTATTGAACCTACCAGTTAATATTATTGATAAAATTTATATGTAAAAGTTATTCGACATTTTTAAGTCAACAAATTGACCACACATGGACATTTCTTTAGATGTTTTACAATATAAGACTTTTTAAATTAACCTTATAGCAAAAGGGCATCACCTCGAATTATATCACAAGAGTTCTAAACCCTAACTCTATGCAGAGATAAAATTCAAGGTGTATAAAGGCAGATGTAGCCACTTATCGATTTAACAAAGCCCCTTTGGTTTAATCAGTCAGGGGATAATATTGTGAAATTTGTGGAGTAAACCGTAAATTTACGCCAGATTTGCCATGATTCTAAAAAAGCAGTATTTTACTTGTGGAATCCGGCTAGACACGTATGCAATACCTTTCATTCATTTTCATCTGTTCAGTGTTTATGGAACTCAATGATATTGCATTGCATTAATTTTGATCACACTGTATTTTTACCGCTGATCTCAAGATATGTAGCAGAGAGTTTTCAGCCCAATAATATCCTTGAATTGTTTTGAGTGGAGTTTACACTTGTCAGACAAAGGTGCATCACATGCATTGCAGCTTTATAGAATATCCTTAAATCTACTATAATGCATTAGGGGCTAAAATAACTTCCTATTAAGATTTAAATGAGTTTTACATTTTCATTTCTGTTAATTTTAATAATATTTTGTTTCTTGCTCATGAAAGTAACCAGCAAAGCTGTTGTTATGAAAATCAATGATACAGTAAGAACATGCAGCTATTAGAATATGTAGATACTTCCTCCCCCCTCTCTGTGTCGGATAGTGCATTACTCGGATGTTCCCAGGATCCAGTACAGATTACTGCGTAATTACCTCTATACATGTCCAACCCTGGGCACCCCACCTCTGAGGTTGATTTCCGCTAATCTGCCACAGGCAATATCATTTCGTTCCTTTTAGTCAAAGTAAATCAAAATTATTGATTCGTAATTAGCGGTGTGCATGTTTCCCTTTGAAGCACAAATGTCGGTAAATAGCCGAGTATTCCTTGATATTAAACTTCTAGAATTATATCTTTTTAGAAGCTTCGTTCAGTTTGGAATCCAACTGTGTAGGTTTTGAAGCCGTGTTTAAATTTGACCGTTAATGGTTTTCAAAACTAAAAGGAATAGTCCACCTTTGAAAAAAAAAATTGTATTCTAGCACCGTCAAATTTGTGCAAAATATATTACAAAAAGGACTATCTTCTCTGTATATTCAATTTAGCTTCTTCTTAGTAAATTTCCTTTTTTTTTCGATGAAGCTTTACCATGTAAAGTCAAAACACATCTAAAGCACACCTCGTTTTACCATAGTTATTTTATTGCCGATAAATATAAAATAAATGTTTAAATATGAGTTTCGCAAATATAGTTTATGAAGTAGTATAACTAGAAGTTTTTGGAAGTTAAAATGACAGTAATGCATTATAAGAGCTCGTAGAAAGTAAGAATAAACATTTTCAATGTATAGCAGGTAACTTAAATACTCCGCATCTGTTTAGATTTCTTTAATTCTGACCATATAAATGATTGTTATTACAAAATCTGTATAAAATTTGATATTTTTATAATGTCTAATGCATATACACATACCATATATAGGGTGGTTCAAGAGTCGCGCGCTCTAGGACAACCCGTTATCAGTGTACGTACCGTAAAAGGGGGGGGGATTTTTGGAAATACGTAGTTTTAAACCATGTTATTGAATGTTGCAACGTAATATGCACCATTAAAACTAATAATAGCAATTATTTTAAAGAGAAAAGACAGTTAAAGAGTACCTTTGATGTTTGTTTGAAAACAAATGACATAACAAATACTTCGCACTCATACAGTCACAATGGCAAACTGAAACATTTAATCACTTGAACTGCCATGTTCTATAATTGCACCACTTTGCACACTAATAGAGAAAATGTTCCATTTGGTTGCCACCCTGTTGACGGCATATCCGAACAGTGTTAGTTAAAACTACGCATTTCCAACAATTTTCCCCTCATTCCTTTTACAGTACCTACACTAATAGTGCAGATATCCTACAGCGCGCGACTTTTAAATCTTCTGTATATCTGCATCATTTATATATATATATATATACATATAAATTAACAGTAATAATAAAAGTAGATACGGATAAAACACTTGTGACTCTTGTCTAGCTTCTTGCCATTGAAGAACTCCAGTAGTTCGAAATATAGCAATTTCAAGTGTGACTTTATCTAAGTGTTTTATCCTTATCTACTTTTATTATTACTGTTAATTTGTTACATTGTTAATAGTGTTATTTTATTTTTATTTTTCATTTATTTTATGTGTGTGTGCGCAACGATTGGGAAGTTAAACAATCCTAATCATTTGCATTCTATCCCATTAACACTGTCCCTTGCGTCGTATCGACTTCGGCTGTTGTATGGCTCTCGGCATGCTGCACTGTGCGCACTTTGGGCTTTAGCGTGGAAAGACCGGCGTTATAATATGGCTAAGGAAACTGTATTTTATTATGTTTTCTGGCACGATGAAAGAAATAATAATTATTCCGCGATATTTTATTATGTAAAAACCCTAATCATGTACATTTCAATTAAAGTACAGAATACTATAAGAAACTCTTCATTTAACAGTATAGGTAAATGAAAATCACTTTACATTAATGTGAAATAATAAACACAAGGCCTTGAATGATATTGTACCCTTTGTAGAAATTCTTACATACAAGAGAAAGACAAACTTAGGAGTAGTTCTAGAGCAAAATGCACACAATAGATAAAGATAATTTTCCTTATAGAACTCTCTGGTGACTTCGACGGGTCACATGAGAGTACCTGCATTTTCCATCGAATGTAAAACGCAGGTTTGCTAGTTACCGCACGATAAGAAGACTCACTCGATATATAAGTTTGATATTTTTAGCAAAAAATACATACTGGAAAAGAACTATTCCAAAGCCTGGACCAACTGTGTGAACACTTTGAAGATAATATGCAGTCTGTAGTATCGCAGAAGAAAGTTAGATGCATATACATTTGAAAAAAAGGAATGTACTGTGATATATGGGAGAATTATTATTAAATATTGCTGATAATAAGAGCGTTAACAATTTAGGGTGGGTTCACATATTGCTGAACACGTAGGCCGGGCGGTTTTATTCTGGTTTCATATTTTGCGTAAGTGACGGTTATATATTTTGAACTGGGGAGGACTAGTTCTGCGCATGCGCAAAGAGAAATACGTAGGTTGAGAGTGGTTACGAGGAGTTGGAAGTTGATCTTACAAGGAGGACATCTTGCTAGTTACTGCGATGGGCCGCTCTACGATGGCCACTACGGTAATGTGGTTAATTTATATCCTAGTACAATTATTTTCCTAGTAGGTTGTAGTTTTAATAAGAGATGAGAGATACATTCTGATTCTAATACAAGCAGTTAAACTCTTCCCAATTCCAGTCAGATGTGTTGGAAATAGTTCTAATGTAGTGACAGCGAGTGCTATAATAATTTGGGATGAAACATATTGATGGAGGCTGCCGGGTAGTTCCGTGTAGTTTCTAAGATTTTGTTACTTTTAATTTTATTAAAATTGTTCTAAGGGACTAGAGTATAGCTTAGATGACCCTACGATGTGCTAATTGTTTTATCCCATAGGTCACCATGCAATACATTAATACATTATTTTTATATTTTCTTTTCTTTTTTTTTTAATTAACTGAAATTTTATATTTTTATTTTTGTCATTTAATTTTGAAATTATGTAAATTACATTTAGGCGGTTGGCTAACTCCCCTTTTCTTTCTTTTTTCTTTTACCTTTACTTTCTTCGTTTTCAATATTTTTTTCTTTGTTCTATTTTTGTCCCCTCTCTCCCTTTTCTTGAATATTTTCCTATGAAAAAACATGAAGTGTGATATAATTTTAGATATAAGTGAAGGAGTGTCCGTTAGGCGACTAGCTGCCCCCTTTCTTTTAGATTTTATACAGAAATTATTTAAATTCATTTCTTAACGACTCAAAGCAGCTAGTCGTGGCGAAACCCATAACAATTTAAAGGACAGGCACTCTTAGTTTGATTATTGGTACTAAAGAATTTGCGCTGTCACAGCTGGAATATTCTGCTATATGACCCGTATCATTCTTAGAGGCAAATTTATGTATCAGTCCAGCATATTTAACGAAATTTATTATTTTACAAATGACAGTATTTTACAGTAAAGGTTAAGCATTCTTTAAAACTATATTTGTTCTTCTTAAGTAACGCAAACACTATTCTCTTCCACCATGTATAGTGCCTGTAATTTTCTTCCGAGATACAAGAGGCTACGTATTATCTTCAAAGCATTCACGAAGCTTTTTGGGGTTTGGAATTTTTATTTTACGGCGTGTAAATATTTTTTAAATTTCAATATCCGAAAAATAATTTTTTTTTTTTTTTTGCTTTCTAGCACCTTCACTTTAAAGTTTTCAACCTCTAAGCTAGGAAGTCACGCTAAATGGAGGAATTGTAGATTTTCAATTTCGCGCTTTGTTTATATCATTTAATTTCTGGAACTAAATTAATTTTCGTGATTATTTCTCAAGATTTAATAATTATAAAACATTATATGACTATTTGAATGAAAAAAACACTAGTTAGCATGAAGCATTAACTCCACTTAAAAATGTTATCTGCAAGTCACAAGATATTTATCCTAGTGCGATACCGGATGTGCACTAAGATAGTGGATTAAGGAATAAAGGAGGAACAGTAAGAATTTTGCACCCAGGCCACTCTTATGGGCCTTCTGTGCACATCTCCCCAGCCAGAATCTTCAGAAGGAAGGGGTGTGCCGTAACAATGCAACAAACCAAGCGAAATCACTAAAATTTCCACAGATGGTAGGCTCCTGAAGCCAGCAGACGCGCTCTAAACACCTCAATTACAGTATATCGATCAGAAGAAGGCAAGTGCGAGGGGGTTTGATTGTTTACAAGTGTATGTGGGTAACCCATATTGCCATATGAATGAAAACTTATCAGACTCAGAGTTTGCATGCCGCTGGACTTCTAATTATGAGCGAGTATCTGACAACACTGTTTAGTTTTAGCGGCACCAATGTGCATGGACATAGTAAGGAGGGTAGAAAATGTTTACATAGCACATTCCTCTCGCTTGCCTTCTTCTGATCGCCAGACAGTACACTGTCATGCAGTGAAAATCTGTCAGATGTTAGGAACGTTTTCACAGCGCCACGCTACACAGCATAACTCACCTTTCCCGACTCTTCCAAACATAACCTGGAATAAAATGAGAGAGCAGAAAGCTCGTGGAACGGAAATATTCATCCCAGTATTCGCCTAAGTGACTTGAGGAAACCACGATAAAATATAATAATAATAAATAATAATAATAATAATAATAATAATAATAAAAATAATTCAATAACAGAATGTCGGCTACAAATTAAAATTAATCCTACCGAATGGGAGTCTCAAGTGTTACCACCGGAAACCAAATCTGCTCTAAAAGACAGTAGATTGCTTAGATTGCTTGCAAAACAAATAAAAAAAAAACAGCGTTCTGTAGCGTTTTCAGGTGGTTCTTCAAATTTCCTAAAAGTGCCATAAGTCAGATAGTGGGGTGCTTTCTACCTGAAAATGAAAAGTTGATCTTTAATTATTTTTACCGAATGGCACTAGGTGTTGTCATTGAAGAAGAGTGGTTATTGCAGTGAAAAGACCAGGCAGCCTAGGCTTAACTATTGTTACAGATGTGAGAGATTTTCGACATACGGGTAACGTTTACTACTTTTTAGATACAAGAAATTGAATCAACAGTCATTAGTCTGCTTTTATTGGTAGAGTATTATAATAACATTAATATTATTAGAATTAAAACCCTGAAACTTTATTTTGGCCTGGAATTTATTTTATTACTAATAATAAACCGCAAATGAAATAAATTTGATGTGAAATTATTTGTTTAATTTTTTACAATGTTACTCCGTTTTCAGAAGGTTGTTCTAACCGATAACCTGAATTCCCAATAACCTGTCATGAAATAAAGGCACGAGAGATAGCTTTCAGATAAACAGGGTTTTATTAATGCGTTAATGTGCATTAGTCTCTTGTCACACATATGCCGTAAAATATTATTGTTATATTATTAATTATATAATGCTTTTATGGACAAATTACAAAAGAGGTGTAGACCCCAGAGGCTATGAGAGCACTTCAAACAATCGTTGGTTTATTTGACTCCGCATAATAGCATTAACGCTTTCAACAGTAGCTTTCAATTTACAAATGATAATTTTATCCTCTTTGAATGATGGCTTTGAAGCGTATGTTTTGTTTTTAATGCAGAATAAAAAATCATATAAAGTAAATCTGATTAAGTATTTTTGAAGATTTCATAATATCATGTACTTTAAACTTGTGCATAACGTAGACCATTCTTAACCGTTAACATGTTTTAAATGTTACATAAAATTTAGAACCGATTGAGATTCCAATTCTCTTTCACTTCTTAAGGTTATTCGATTGCATAATCGCCTTATTTATGTGCATTTGATGTTTTAACTCTAATAAGGTTTTTTAGCTAAAATCCAAGGAACACAAAAATCCGTTTTGTGTATTCTTTAAATATAATAAATAAGGTAATTTAATCGATCAGTTGCAGTTAAAACATATATTGGCTTGCAGAAATTGTAAAATGCATAGGTATATTAAACATGCGTAAATAACAGTAAGAAAATCTATCAATTAAGGGTTTGGAAGACATAATAATCTTTATTTCAATTACATCTACAATTCCATTATATAAGTGAGCACAAAAGTATGGAAATGAAGAATCGTACTTGAAAAAATAGGGTTATTGCCAGGACTTGAGCTACAGACTGATGCTCTACCAACTGAGCTACCATGTCCACTTGCGTCCTACACGCGGCAAGTGTGAAAGAAGAATTTCTAGCATAAAGTCTGTTTCAACTTTAAGCTTACTTTATTTCTGTAATGTTTAAATTTGAACTAAATGCATCACATTATCTGATGATAAACCGTCAAAGTTTGTAACGGTGCCTTTAAACATTTTTTTCTATGGGTGTCTCTATCTAATCGAAAGTCACGCGCTGCAGCATAGTACTTAGTGATTGACGCTTAGCCTGAGTGAAGGGGTTACGGAAGACCATGAAATACTGGGCACAGTGAAATGAAAACAATGCTCTTTCACAAAATTCCGCAACAAGTCACACGGTGTGATATCGAGTGATCTTGGTACAGCACATTGCAGCATACAGAGTCTTCTGAGGTAGCGCCGCCGTTTTCAATCATTCTGCTCTCAAGCCGTGTAAATGTGAACCAGAAGCGCACTTGACCCTGACTTTTTTAGGCTCACACTGCTCGTGCATATATAAACTTTCGAATTTGGACACAAGCAACCAATATTTATTCGAAAGTTTCCTTGAAATTAAATTCATATAAATAAATACAAATTTAATGATAAATGCAACGATTTTTAATCAGAAAACTGTAAAAAAAACTATTTGCACTGGAATGTGTTAAACACAGTATAGGTCTATTGAGTTCTTAAAACATAATTTTTTGAAATTAAATCAATTAAACAGAATAGACATCCACAATAATTTTAAACAAAGAGGTATAGATGCTAGAAACTTAATAGCTATTCCAACATTATGTTTAAAACCAAAGGAAACAATAGCACAGTTCACATTAATTTAAATTATATAATTTCTTGTAGTAAATTTAACTAATGTATAACATTTGCTATATGATAGTTATGTAACCCTATAATTAAGATTCGACATCCTTCCGTTAAGTTTACAGTTTACATTTACAGTTTAACCTTGGAGGTTGCGCTGGAAGGAAAACCTCCTAAATATGGCCGTAGAAAGGGAACTTTACAATCAGGGAGAAGAGTGTATTAAAGTTGTAACATGATTTGTTCAGCAACAGCTATTGCAAATGTAGCATGTATATGAAATAAAATTTTATTTTTAAAAGAGGAAAATTATACAACATGTAAATCAGCAACATGTAATGCAAAGCGGTACAAGTTCTCAAAACATTACAGCAATAAAATATTTAATAAAACAATGCATGGGCACAAACGCTTAGTGAAGCCTTTATCTTAAAAAACAAATATAAGAGTTTGAATGTAGCCCAAAATAACAAAATGCATTTCATTGATTGAATGTTTTCTAAATATTAAGAGCTTTATAAAAGATAGCATTACCCTAAGACAGTCATATATTTCCGTTCCACGAGTTTTGTGCTCTCTCATTTTATTCCAGGTTATATTTGGAAGAGTCGGTAAAGGTGAGTTATGCTGTGTAGCGTGGCGCTGTGAAAACGTTCCTAACATCTGACAGATTCTCACTGCATGAGTGTACTGTCTGGCGATCAGAAGAAGGCAAGCGAGAGGAATGTGCTATGTAAACATTTTCTACCCTCCTTACTATGTCCATGCACATTGGTGCCGCTAAAACTAAACAGTGTTGTCAGATACTCGCTCATAATTAGAAGTCCAGTACCTGGGCCACAGAGTTCGCTCTTCGGAGAAGCCTCCCGACCTATTAATTGTGAAAAGAAGGCCGAAAAGAAGCATAACCCACGCTATTCTGGAGATGAGCTCTCCGGGTGGAAGGATGGCACGAGTCAATCTGCCAGTCAAAGAAATTTCAAAATGGGCGCAAAATTCGAGCTTTGTTCTGTAAAAGCCACAAAATGGTATGGACCGAATAGCTAAGAAACCAACCATTAGTTGGCAAACCATCCTGACGTGACAAGATGAACAGAATAAGGAAAGGGGAAAAGAACATTACAGGCAAGAAGGTAATGAGCGCAAAAACTGCAAAAATTTAACTGCTGTCTTTTGTTTTGTTCTGTAACCTTTTAGTTTATTAATGGTACATTGTTGCAAGTCTACGAATAATTTGATCCTCAATAATATATAATTAGCATTACTTAAGGAGAAAACTATGGTTAGTTATACTTATTGCAATAATTGTTTGGTTTATTTCTGGAATATTGCTAATATAAAGTAAAACAAATTGCATATTTTGCTACTGAATCTTTTATTTTCAAGTAACTACATGGAAACAAATACATCTCTTTACAGTCTCCCTTGCATAGGTTGAAGACAACTAAACAAGCCAATTAAAAGTCGCTATTGGAATTTTTCATCTGAAAGAAAGTGATTATATTTTTAAGTGAATATCGAAGATAGCGAACCCGAATTTTTAAAGCAGCTTTGATATCAATAATGAATCCATGCACCATAGAAAACGATTGTAGTTATAAACGTTGTCCCATCATGTGATATATTATTCCTCGGTTATTAGATAAACAGTAGACGTCAGTGACCTACTTCAACCTACCTTCCTCCAATCCCTTGTCATATTCTTGAATGTCCCTTTCTGTGTCTGTTCTCTGCCGGCCTCATGATAGTATCTATTCATTCGCAAAGATGGCTTTAGAGCAGCACATTATTTGTGTGTAAACGTTATTTTAAATATGAATCAGCTCATCGCGTGTGTATATACAACTTTCATGTACAATTTCTCCTACTAGATTTTCAGTTTACCATATTATGTATCTACTGGTTCAGTGCAAAACAATTAAAAAGACGCTTAACTTTAAAGAAGATAAAAACTAATCATAATTGGCGCAAATTTTGAGCGTTCTTCTGCAAAAACACTCTAGAAATTAACACACGTGTTGGTTTTGGAGTGCAAAGAAAAACTGTGGTTGAACTTAATCGCGTTTTTCCAAACAATGTCTGTTTATCTAGGGCAGGACGACAATTCCGGCAACATCTATAACGTAATATACACGTTTTACGAAGTGTGGCCGATGTATGGGCACTGCCAACTGCGGCGGCATACTTAGCAACCGTGACGTAAATACCAACTGAGGGAACAAAATTAGTATCTAAAGGCTTAAATTAAGTGCATTTCTATGCTTAATTTGGAGAATTTAGAAGATCCTATAGTTTACAAAGTGAAATAATATTAATTTTAATAAATATAACAGAATGCTTGAAGTTTCTGCACCATAAAAATGTATTGTTCTGTTAAAAACAAATAAAGCACTGAAACTTCACATTATAAATTTATTAAAACTAAATATTAAATACCAACTGATTAAAATATTAGCTTTGCTGGAGTTTGCCAAAATATTTTACTTAATATACCTAAATGTCCTCAAAAAAGAAAAGGCGGGACACGAGGATTAAAAGTGCCAAAGAATTTTTATTGGAGGAAAAGCCATTTTTAAATAAAAATGTACGGAATTACAAGTTCAGTGTACAACAGTCGTCAGACATTTGAACAAATAAAGATGAATCGGTTGAAATATCCCATTCCACAAAACGTTTCATTAGCAGAGCACACACCTTAAAGTAAACGTCTGGCATTAGGATTTCAGATAATTCCACAATACATACATTGTTAAACAATTTCGGGATACTGATATATAAATTACTTAAACCGAAGCTACGATTATTTATTTGTTTATTTACCCTGGCAAGAGTTAAGGCTATCGGGCCTTCTCCTCCACTCTACCAGGGGAATAAAACCAGCGAAAATACAGAGTGCAATATACATAATAATATAGTTATATAAAATACAGAAAAAGTAGATTAAAGACATATACTGCGTATATTTTAATACAGTGTTAAAATTCCAATTGTTCTTCAATAATTTTTCTGCAGTACACGGGTTGACAAAGGAGGGGGAAGAGGAGAAGCATAAAAAGAGAAAGAAAAAGAAAAAGGACTGATTGTTATGATTCCTTGAGTTAAGAGTACAATTTAATCCACGTTTAAATTGCTTTATTGTCCGACAATATCCAGCTTTAGGAGGAAGGGAGTTTCAGATTCGGGAACTGAAATACTGAATGAGGTATAGTAGAAATGTGTTCGGTGACGAGGGATAGACAGTAAAGTCCTATGTTTTTTTAGAGGTAGTCATGACAGTAGGTTGCGTAGGAGATATCTCATGATTAAATGTACGAGTATTGAAGACGAAACGAACACGGGCATCATAAACCGTAATCTGTCGATCTGCCCTGTATGCAGATAGAGTACAAGACATCGCAATAATTTAAATGAGGCATAACAAGCCCTTGAACAAAAGTAATTACTTTTTTTCACAAGATGCGGGAGCAAAAGTATGTATCAGGAATTTACGGATTGAAAGGGGATCTAAAATAGTCCCCTCAAGAATAGAAGCAAATATTCTTGGAAGCTTTGTTGTGATGTACACCGGGTGACTGTGTGTGACTTGTGGTTAGATTGAGATGTAGCTTGCTTATAACTGCGCCTCATATCAGCATTGGTTTACGTTTGGCTGCCTATTAAAGTACGTCACATCACAATGTAGTTATAACATTCATCCATATAAGTGACTCTAACTTCATATTGAAGCATCTGAAACCATTCTTCCCGCACTCTCCAAATATTTACTGTCCACCTCCCTTTCTGCTCAAATCTTTGTACTTTTATTCGCACCCTGTATATTTTATTCAGTATATTTTTACAGAATTGATTGGACTTCCATAAATTAATGTTTCCGTCACCAGAAAATGCGTGCAGCAGTTGCATGCCAACCTGTCAAACTGTCATTTATAAAACCTACAAATATTGATCACTCGTCCGATCCTTTTGCATATGAGGCGTTGCTATTGCAATCACCACTTTTGTATTTTGTAGGATAATTGTCTTGGCCAACGTCATTTAATATTTTCTCGGTGAGAATCTCTTGACTGCATTCTTCTGTACTTTTCGCGAATATTTTCCGTTTCTAAAACTTTACTATCATACAGTAGAACTTTGAATTTCATTGCAGGGGAACCAATAATCACACAGTGTTCAAACCTGAGCATTCAACTCTCCAAGTAAGTACAAACCATAGATAAATGCTCATTGTACAATAGAAAACCAAAGTTGAGTCATTATAAACTCTACAATGGGTAGAATTTTAACATACTTTCTTAACTTCAAGAAGTTTTCTTATCTCTGAATTAAAATGTTAATTGAAATTTTAATTTTAATACATTAAGCAAAATAGTTCTAAATAACGTCTTTCAACACATTATCATTCGCGAATCTTCACCCTAGAAGATCAATTTTCAGTTTTGAAAAAAGATAATAGTTGTGCGTGGTAAGGTCTGGGCTGTAAGGTGGAATGATTCAGCTACTGGAAACCTGTGTTCAAAGCAACTTGACAATTGCAGCCGTGTGTACTGGTGCGTTGTGCAGTAGATGCAAACTTCTCTATTCAATAGCTCAGTATACTATTTCCAGTAAACGTCGTGTTTCTTCCTTTAAAGCCTTTCATCAGAATTCCTTTGCAATCCCAAAAAATTATCACCATAATCTACTTCGTGAACTTATGATCTTGGTTGTGATTCACCCTTCTTTCGTCAATCCATTGATTCTCTTTTTGAAAGAGAATCATAGTACAGAACCATAGTTTCGTCCCGTATGATGATGAATATCAATACTGTCCTCTCGTTACCACGGCAAAGAGTAAAGTACTTGCATTTGAACTACTAAAAGAATTCGGGGTTCATATATAGCACTGAACATATCCAAATGATTATGAAAGATGGAATCTTTTAGAAAGCCCTAACCTTGAGGCTATTTCTTTTGTCTTCAAGTGTCTCTCATTGGGAATTGCTTCTCTACAAGGGAGATGTTTTCTTGTGCCAATACATCCACCCGCCTACCCTCACGTGAATCATCTGCAAGGATCTCTCTGCTTAACGAAATGATTTTGACCATTTCTCAGTGGAATATTGAGGGAAAGCCTTCTCAGAAATACCATCAAGGCAACACTGGGTGAAAATTCTGCCTTTTTAACCATTTAATTGCTGTTTTATGTTCAATTTTAACATCACGCAATGTTATTTAACACTTCTACCTTAAACGTTCTTCTGCAAGGAAACGAATTATGCTGTCGGAAAGGAAACGTAGTATTTACACTCCTGGTATAGACATCCTAACAATGAATCGTGGCCTTCTATATCAGTCCGGAAACTTATGGGTCACACCTCGGAACTGAAGCGAACCTACGTGTTAAACAGGATTGATCAGGGAGAAGATGTGCGCGAGTTATCAATACTTATGTGGCTCGCCCAGAAAGAGTACAAATTAACGACATAAACTATGCTAGGACTTTATTACAAATATCAGGCAGCTGTAAAAGGAAATAAAGATTGCAATGTAATTAATGAGAAAACTATCTATATCGTTCCTGTTTTTAATACCTTTAAGTTACGACAGAACCATTTACTTACTGTATTTCTAAAAAGCAGGTGTTATATAGAGAATTGTGTTTAAACTGTAGATATAAGGCAATGGGCTAATGCTTTGCTCTTAGGTTGTTGAGTAAATTGTGATTATTGAACATATTTAACACTTGCCTATATGTTTAGAAACTAATTAACTCATCAACAACTAATAACTATTTTATCCCTAAAGTCTTTGTACACTTTGGAAGAAAGACATCAACCTAGATACTAACAGTATATGCACTTTAAGTTACATGACATTGAAAATATTAACGATAAGACTTCAAAAATTCTTGTAATTCCAATAACTCTAAAGCTTCCCAACTATTATTATTATTATTATTATTATTATTATTATTATTATTATCATCATCATCATCCTCATCCTCATCTTCATCCTTGATCTCTTCCCGTTCAGAGATCCCCACGTTCTGTACCAGAAAATGCGCCTCCTCTCAACTGTACTGCGTTATTATGGTTCATATAATGTGTGTTTATACCGCTAAATTCGCCCTAAAACGTAGCTACAAGTACTCTTTAGAAAGGATAAGTTCAAGTGGTTGTTCCACCAAGTTTGATTGGAGTCCCTTAATTAGAAGCAAGAGAGCTTCCTTGTTCGCTGACTTTGGAAGAGTTTTTGGTTTCCTTAAGAGTTCTGTTGAAGCAGCAAGGAAGGCGATTGGATACGGGCACCTCTTACTCTAATAAGAAAAGTTAACCTCGTCTCTTTATTATAAGTCCAAGTGGCCAACGACGTCAAAGCATTCTCTTACAACTCAACTTACAACGCTCAGCTTTAAGTAAAAAGCAAAAACTTACTCTAGGAGAGCAAGCTTATCTCCATTTTGCTACTTACATTGAACACATGACTTAATAATGTCATAATCGTTGCACGCTATCTTAATAAGTGTTGGAAGGCAATATTTCGCCATATTAAATCATAAATGTATATATGTACTTACTAAAGCAGAACTAAAGAGACATAGAATTGGAATGTATATAACAACTAGGTTTTTCGTGGTTTTGTCGCCCGTTTCACGTCACTTAGTGGAATGGCAGTCAGATCGATGATTCCCAGCGAAGCATCAGTAATATCCATGCAACTGATTCAAGTTCTCGCAATTACAACTACAATTTCAGTAAAAATAAGCACATACTTTCCGACAGGAGATATTGCGAATGCTCTGTCCTAGCCAGAGAGGATAGTTGTAATTCTGGACTTTGTTGGTAGATAGATAGGAAGGAGGAGGGGGTAGGTAAATTTTTAAACAGAGATTGGAAGACAGACAACCCGGAGGGGAGTAAGAAAATATGAGTCACAATATTTTTAAAATTATTTCTACATACATAAGGTAGTGTAAGTTATTTACTTTTATATTGTTTGCTTTTATGCTTATTTTATTTACGTATTTAAACAGTCTATTTTTCCATTTATTTATTTCATTATGTATATTATCTCTTAGGAGTTAAATATTGGTTTGTGCAATTTTATGTATTCCAAAGTGTACTGGGAAAGCTCATACGGTCCCAAGACCCGTGCGACATGGATGAGCTAGGTGTGTAAAAACATATTTTGTAAATAAATACTCTACTACTACTACCACCATCACTACTACTACTACTACTACTATTACTACCACCACCACCACTACCACCACCACCACCACCACCACTACTACTACTACTACTACTACTACTACTACTACTACTACTACTACTACTACTACTACTACTAATACCACCATCACTACTATTACTACTACTACCACCATCACCACTACTACTACTACTACTACTACTACTACTACTACTACTACTACTACTACTACTACTAGTAGTAGTAGTACCACCGCCACCACCATTACCAGTATGACCGCCTGTGGTGCCTCAGTAGTAAAAACGGGTGTTAAACACTGCTCAAAAAAACTACCAGCACCACCAGCAGTACCACTACTACTTCCACTACCACTATTACTGTATTTATGGCATCTTTTTATAAAAATCCATCTTTCAAAATTACATCACTTTAAAATTTTAAGTATCACTGTTGTCTAGAAATTACAGACAGATGATCCTAATAAATTTCTGTGATTTTATATAATGTATCATTAATGATGAAGTAATTAATTCACGAGTAATATTCTTTCCTGATAAAACATGGTTTCATTTACGTGATTATGGTTCGACGCACAATAACGGGTATTGCAATATAGGAACACTGATTTTACACCAAACCTTTTGCATGACCATAAAATGTGTATGGTGTGCAGTGAATGTGTATAGAGAAATGGGATCTTTCTTTCTGAGAACATCATAAATGTAGAAACACAAGAATGATATACTGACAGTAGATGCTTTTTATTTGTGGAGGAAGCTTGAAAATAAGTGTAATAGAAGAACTGAGAGGAATCAGCAGCTAAGAAATTGACTCAATTTCGAAACTTAACTGGTGAGTTTGAATGACAATTTCTCTAGAAATGTACCAAAAATATATGGATGCAACACGACATTTCCAACATCCTTCGTGATAAAAAGTTTTTATATTCATTCACATGTAATTGCGAGCACTTAAATAAGTTGTAAGAATATTACACATGCTTCACCGGGAGTTAATGCTCTAACTGCCATATCACCATTTGCCATGAAACAGGTGACAAAACATTGACATATATTACTTAGCTATTAAACCAAATTTATGGAGTTTGTATGGTTAACACTATAATCATTTTTAAACTAAATATACTTTTAAAATATTAAAATCATTACCAAAATTTATAAATGTAATGTTGTTATTATTTTGTAATGATCTAGTGATTATTATGATTGTCCAAGAATTCTGGTTTCCTAAATTGATGGATAAATGGTGGGAGAATGATCCGGTAGAAAGGGATGAGATGAGGGAGATATGGCGGCCAGCATCTATGAACTGTAACTTAAGGCCACGATAGGTTGCTTAACATGTTTCCAGCTAGAACAGCTCGACGCCAAAGGAGCACCTGAGGTGTTGGAGCCCATCAGAAGATGCATTCCCATTCATGATTCCAGGGCACAACATTCCAAAGTGTAAGTCGCCTATCACGCCGCGCCAGCCACCTCGCCCTGCACTTTCGACTCTTTAAGAGAACCAACGAAAGAAATGGGAGAACGGAAAATATGTGGACTGTAAGTATCCATCTTACCATTCACCTAAGTGACATGGGGAAACAACGCAAAAACCCAAAGTCAGGATGGCCGGCTCAACGGGAATTGAACCCCGGGGTCTCCCGAATGACAATCTCGAGCGTTACTATTTCTAGATTTAACTCCTAGTATTATTCTGAGTGTTTCTATGAGGATTGCGCCTGGAATGGGGTGCATAAAATCCTGTAGTCGGTTGATCTACAAAGTAGAGAATGGGGTTGTATTTGTGTGACATCTCATTCATTTTGTTTCTGGTGCAACAGGATCACTGAACGTGGTTCTTCTGAGCTATTATTATTGTTGTTATTATTATTATTATTATTATTATTATTATTATTATTATTATTATTGTTGTTGAACTTGTTTAAACTTTGATACATTCATTAATATTTTCCTTCAACTATTATACTTATAGCCTTTATTGCCTTATATAAATTTGTCCTATTACATGCTCTATTAATAAAAGTTTCAACAGACTTTACATTAAATTCGTTATTCTGTGCTATTTCTGTACGTGACTGCTAATTATTTTTGTTAGTTATACTGCTGTTTCTGTTACATTTAGCTCTATTCTTAATGTTTCCCTTTCTATTTTTTCTTTCTCATTAAATTATAATTATTTAAAGACATCATCGAAATATTTGAAACATTAATTAATAATATAAATGAGCATGCAAAAAATATACGCCATACACTAAAAAGTGTAACAAATTTAGACTGGTGCAAAGATTTAATTACTTTGAAATTATATGTTTCCACTATAACTAGTTTTCAAGCTAAAGACAATTAAATTGGAAAATATATGTAATATTTACCAAAATTAAAACCAGCAACTTACGAACTTCCTCATTGTACGTTATTATTTCTGAAGCCACCCTCAAAACAGTGATAATGCACATTTACTCGTATATTCTATTATGAAATAGAATATACGAGTTTTGGAAAATACTCAGTTGAGATCTAAGGGTTTTATGGTATATGTTAATAAAAATAGCATCTAGTACAAATAGTGGAAATTTATTTATTTATTTATTTATTTCAAAAACTGAAAAATAAATATCTTGTTGTGAGTACTACACTTTTTTTATTAATTTTACATTAAAGTATATAAATTATAAACATAAACGCTAGACTAAGCATAAACTGCACAGGTCCTTATACTTTATATATATGACATAGTTGAGAATGTATGTTTATATACGAGGGGAGTTCAATAAAGAAATATAATTTTTTTATGGGCATAATTTCTCGAGCTAAAATTCAAGGTTAATATTTTGTTACATTAATGTTTAATGTAAGCGTAGAACCAGTTTAATTGTTTGCACTTCTGGTTTCCACCTTTGTGAGGAGTACAAGTTGAGACATATTCAGTTCCGCCTACAGCAAAATAGAGGCTACACGCGACGAACAATGTGCTGCTCTGAAATTCTCTCAAAAAATCTTCAGTTGAGGTCTATGAAGAATTTGTTCTTCATTATAGCACAGCTCGAAGATGGTTTCAAATGCTTTAAGACAGCAGGCAATCAATTTCAAAATAAGGTAGACTAGGCTCTTCAGTTTGAGCTCAAACGGAAGAAAACATTAACATCACTGGTGTCATTGTTGCTAAGGATTTTCGATAACATTAATAACACTTTCGGAAATTCCGAAAATTTCACTGGGTGCCACCCAAACTTTGTTAAATAAAAAGTTGCATATGAGATGTGTTTGTGCACGGTGGATTCGAAGACCTCATGATTACCCAACAAAAGGACATTCATGTGCACGTTCGCATGCAGTTGAAGATAATATTACGTCGGTCCTGGTGGTGTAGTGGTTACCATACTTGCCTCCTAAACCCAAGATCGCGGGTTCGAACCCAGCCAGGACCGATGGATTTTTTCGGCGTGTAAAGTATGGCTTCCTTCGGAAGGGAAGTAAAGTCGTGGGCCCCGTGTCGTACATTTACGGCACGAAAAAGAACCTCAAGCCTGCAAGAGAGGCCTCTGAGCAAAATTTGTCGGCCGTTTCACGCCCTGAGTTGAATGGGACGCTGATGACCTGAGTTGTTAAAGAGCGTCCATAAATAAATCATTCAAAAAAAAAAAAGATAATATTACAGCAGATGCTGAGTTTATATCAAAGGTAATCACTGCTGAATTTAGCTATATCATTTTGATCCTGAGAGGAAATAGCACATCTTTTGAGTAGAAATCTCCATCATCAACACCAAAAAAGGAAAAGTGGTTGGTTCTGCTGGGTTATTTCATCTTTCCATTTTCAAGAAATGGTTTACCATTATGTCGTACCTACACACACGATTATAACTGGGCAATATCAAAGAGATGTCCTGAAAACTCTGCAAGGACATATCAGACGCAAAAGGTCACATTTCCATGCAACGCGCTGGATGCTGCACCACAATAATGTACGACCGTACATCGCAAATGTTGCTTAACATATCATAAAAATATAGTGAGCCCATACTGCGAAGTCTAAAAAACCGTTTGCAGATAAAGCATAAATTATTTCATAATTACCAAAAGTTAATTTTTTTCCTCTTTCATGTGAAATAACATGCGATTTTGCCCATATGAAATAACATGATAAATTATTGGAAGGATGGAGTAGGAATTAATGGGTGCTGCGGGGGCGTAGGGTAGTTGATTGCTGAGCTGATGGTCCGTGGTCTCGATGTCTCGGCCGGGCTGCTCACTGACGTGGACGTCTGCTCCAAATCTGTTGAATTTTGATCTCAGGGTCCACTGGAGTGTTTCGCGGATCAGTATAGATCCACGGGAACGAGAAATGTGTTGCCCAAAAGATACACCAGGTTGACTTGTTTAAAATGCTTTATTCACATGTAAAAAATATTGGGGCTACTTCCTGACTGTTCGCCGCTGACTTCGCTACTTATTTAGACTGGCTTTAGAAAAGACTGATTGCTTTCGTGTGACTTAGGCGGATTGCTTTCGTGTGACTTAGGTAGCCGGCTTCCGTATATTTCTGGAGTGAATCCTCTCGCGTCTCGCCTGAATGAATGTCTGAATGTCTGAATCTGCGAATGTATGAATCTTTGAGTGTAAATCTGTGAATGTCCCTCTGACTCCTGTACTCCAGTTTTTCTACCACATCGCCACGCCTCTCGCTAAATTAAATTCCCTCGTATATTATCCTATTTCCGTGTTGGATGTTCACCATTGGCTATCCTAAAAATTATTTATTTGTATCTAAGTTCTTCTTATTGGTTGACTTTTATTAGATGACAATTGGCTAAAATTATTCTTTCCCCCCTGATCTAATGTCTTCCCACGAACTTGAATTTACCCAGAACAGCCTGTCATAAATTTCGGCACTTTCCTTACATACTGATTTCTATTGAAATATCTTTTGCCTCCCTTAGTTTGTAGATTTCCAAATGTTCTCAGAGATAACGCACGTGTTGATGGGCTGTTTTCGGCTTTCCTGTAATAAAACATTTTCGTCTCCGTTCTGACATTTTATTTTCTCTTAAATTATTGCTACGTCTGACTTTGTTAAATACTGTCCCATTACGGCCACCTGTTTTCCTACTGTGAACTCCTAAGTATTTCCTGGGTAGAAGGTTCGTGACCTAACAAAAGATAGTTTACCCTTTCCTCAGCCTTGTCTAAGGAGCGGTCAGTGGACGAGTCGTCAGGTATACATCTCTGTCTCTTTCTAACATCTTTACTACAAAAGGTATACAAAACCCTTTTGTAAGTTACAAGTTACAAATTATTTCTATTTCTGTTATACCTATCTCTAAAACATTACTTATACCTATACATAATAATTATCCTTATCAAATCTAATGCCTTTATAAATATAACTCTGCAGCCTTTAGTTATTAAATTAATAAAGGCAGCTTTATTTCAGGCTTCAAGTATAAGGGTAATTTTTATATCAAAGATTAAGAAAATAATATAATTAGAAAAAAGAGTATTAAAAATGTAATCATTTATGTCATATTTGAAAATATTGTCTGGTTTCGTATTCTGAAGCACTTACACGTTGTACAAGAACCTCATGGTATGTTAGTTGGCATATATCTCTCGTTCCGTCCCGTGCGGGAAGGTTCATTTACCAAGGAGAATTTCCAGTATAATTATTTCCCGACACAGACCAGAGGGAAAGGAAATAAACCAATTGCCATCTAACAAGGAACTAAGGAATTGCTTTGCCATGAAACGACTGATAATTTTGTCCAAGGACATCATTTACCAGGTATAGAGTTTTTTATCGTGCCGTAAATACGACCTGTGATCCAAGGCTTAAAGTCGCTCCGCTTTGGTCCAGGGAAGGCTAACCTCTTAATCTTAATTTAAAGACATACAAATCAAACTTTCGACGTTTCATATGATAAAACATAGGACAAACAATTCCTAAATTTTGCAGAACGATGAGAATGCCGACACTGCTACACAAGGGAGAGTGTCATGTTTAAAATAAGAATGCGGAAATATTTCTGCAGACATCATAAATAAAGTTTTAAGGCAGTAAATGTAAAGTTTTATACGAAACGAGATTAAATAGAAGAAACTTCCATACCCAAAAAACCATGAGCCTCGCAGTAAAGATGACGACATTAGCTGCTTAGCTTTAACATTGCCATGGCGAGATGGTCAGGTACTCGCCTTTAAAGCAGACGAATCGGGCAAGTTTTCTCCGAATACTTTGGCTGTGTCTTTCTTTCTTGCAATATACACCACCTTGCTCTAAATGAATTTCATAGGACGTTTATAAGCAGGAATGTACAACAAATTGATTCTCCCTTCCTCAGTACAGAAACCAGGAGGAAACCACAGCTGTATTTTCCAGGCTGACAGTCCTCCTTGTTTCTTCCCGGACTCATAATCCACTCGCAGCTCCGGGAAGAGGGTTTTGTAATCGAACAATGGGAACTTGGGAAGTGCTCTCCTTTTGTGTTAATATCAAGAACACACAGTCTTTATTTCACTGCTCTACGGACCGTGCTAGTTAACGCAGCGACGTGAATGAGTTGCATCGTTTCAAGAGCTGTACATGTGCGGGAGGTTCCCCTGAACAACTGAACACACAAGACCGCAGACGTCCTAGCAGTACAGCAAAAAGCATTTCCGTATTAGACTTTTTTCCGTTGTATCCTTTGAGTGGTTACATCAAACGATAAAAAGTGGCATTTCCTCTGCGTGTCTTTGAGCTTTCGAAAAGTGTTATGGATTTCCATACATTTAACTCTGAATGTTATCTGCGTGGGTTTTTTACGAAACCAATTTAATTTTTTACATCGTGCAATTTAGAAAATGCATTTTTGAGGGCTCAAGGCTGTTTTGGATTGCTCATATTACCACAAATTGAAATGGCAACAGAAGATAAAACAAAGATCTATTCTCTTCTTAACAAATATAGTGACCTCAGAACGTAGACATTCCAAGGTAGATATAGCTCAAAGCCGCACTATGAAGTAAAACAATTATAAATGTATTTTTAAACCAAATTACTGGAATAATTTGATAATTAATATCACTGTGCTATAAGGATATCGGTTGATACGAATTTACTTGTATTCAAATTTCAGGGTAAAATTGAAACTCTGTTTTACTCTTTCGGTTGTTACAATTTTAAAACTCCTAGTGTAATGCAGTGAAAAAAAAAATGTGTACACTTTAATACAAACTAGGCTAAAGATTCCTTCGAGTAAAATAAGCAAACATGATAATAGCCGCTTTTGACTAAAAACATTCTGATTTCATTTCTGTTTCCATGGTCACACATGATTAAGAAAAATGTTAAACTTTACATATAATTTTTCAATTTTTTCATGGTTATTTCATTGTAATTAACGCTTTTGATACGCTGATGACCTGAGATGTTAAAGAGCGTCCATAAATAAATAAAATAAACGCTTTTGATAATTTATAGAAATCTTAAGATAAATAGAACAAATTAATAATATAATTAATTTTAAAAATGCAGTAGCATTTGGTATTAGCTCATTGCTACATCTAATATCTGTTCAGTGTAATTAATAAAAAAGTAGAACATTAACTTTCTGTATGTAGTAAACCATATACTTTATACATATATGTATAAAGCAAGCATATATGCCAAAATAAATTCAATACAAATGCTTTCGAAAATGTTCGTTTGCTTATTTCAGATGTCTTTTCAAAAATAAAATAAATGATAAAACATGAAACTTTACTTTATAGATTAAAAATGTCCGTACAAACTGATACAGGTATGAAAATTACGAATAAATCAAAACACATTGTACTTTATAGTTATACCTTAATGCACAGTAAACATCTAACTATAAGGAAAGATAATTTGTTAGAAAATATAGCAAAAAGTTTAATTTTGATAATATGTTTCTGAAGGTGATATACTTAATTTGTTTATTGTGTTTTCATTAATTTCTATAAGTTTTATAATCAATTAACAGACTGAGAATATTTTCCATTCTTTTCAGTGATTATTTTCTTTTTCATTTATATTGGCATATTTATCATCATATTCCACCAATTAATAGAAATGCTACACATAAAGCACAATTTAAAAAAATTATTTTTATTGCCAACATCACAGATGATAATCGGTATTTTATTCACTGCGATGATTCGTTTACAAAAGGGAACTTAACCTAGCAACTCTCTTGGAATGTGTGTATATATATTTAACATTCTGTTTGAAGTAGTAAGTTTAGTTGAATAATTTATGTTTTGATATGCTTTAAAAATCTAATCAAGACTATACAGAGTGTCCCAAAAGCAAGTTTAATTGTTTTTCATTTATTACGAATCAGGAACCCGGCCAGGACCGATAGATTTTTTTCGGGGCGTAAAAATCCTAAGTATGACTTTCTTCGGAAGGGAAGTAAAGCCGTGGGTCCCGTGTCGTACATTTGCGGCACGAAAAAGTACCTCAAGCCTGAAAGAGAGGCCTCTGAGCAAAATTTGTCGGCCGTTTCACGCCCTGAGTTAAATTGGACGCTGATGACCTGAGATGTTACAGAGCGTCCATAAATAAATCAATCAAAAAAAAAATACGAATCAGGATAACACCCCTTTCGTTATGTTCTTCAAAGTTTTCCCAGATAGTTTGCAATTTTGGACACATTGTATTTATTAGGGTATGAAAAGATCGTCCAGTGTTATTAGTAAAATGTGAAAATAATTAAATTAAAATACTTGAAATATTTTTCTCAAAAGTGCGTGGCTTCCTTGTTAATGTCCTTAAAATTGCATTACGATGTCGTTATTATATACTCTCTGATAGTTTCGATTTTGGTTTCAGCGTAAGAATCTCCCCTTCAATGAAATATTGTAGAATTACTATCTACTAGAAAATGCAGATAATAGTGAAACAATACAAATACTTAAATGGCGAATAATGCATTTTCATTGTTATGGGACAAAAAAATTACTTCCATATAACCAGCGCACGTTTCTGAAATGTAAGGCAGTTTTATTATGCATATACATTTAATAACTATTTAAAACTGTAACTGTTTAGGCAAAATGAAAACAAAAGCATTTATTCTTTATTTAATTTGGCTCAAGTATGTACCTTTAATCCCCACTTTATATAAACAAAAGAATGTTGGCAGCTTATTAAAGGAAATATATGCATGTGCATTTCCTCAAAGATACCAAATGTACGACAATGAAAATACGATACCGTCAAGTCCAATTTCCAAGAATACCACGCAATTATAAATACGATAATAATCTATGAGAAAATACAGAAGTTAGTGGGAATAATTCAGGACCTTGATAATTAGCAACAGTGTACGTTTAATGAGAGTATGGGTAGCAAAGGGAAAGTCTATTGTGTAGCAATATCGCCCTGTCTTGGTTAAGATCCAATATAGCAGTTTGAAAGTGATGGCAATTGCCTCCCATTTCGCAACCCGGCTCTCTCCGATAGCCTTTTAATCCGGAAATAAATTGAGGCCGGAGACAGATAAACCGGGCAAACTGTCTCAGAGTGGCACTAGTCGGAAGTGCACGGCGATAGAAGGGTGGAGCATTCAAAGAGAAGACAACAGCAAGAAACGACAGAGCTGGACGTTGCTGCAAGGTGCGAAATCACACACAAAAACATGCGCTGGACAGCGGGAGAGGCGGACAATGTTGTTAAGTTTTCTGATGAAATGTTGCAGTAGCACTGCAGTTGGCATGCCATTTTTTATTTGGTGTCTTGTTACTATGAAACATTAAGCATGCCATGAATAAAAAGGCATTTGTCAACTGAGAACCAAGAAACATTAGAGTAATGACTTGAGCTGTTCTTGGTATTTCACAATTCAGTAAGATGAAGAAATTAACAATTATTTTAATGTAAGTTCATCTTCTACAATCTATTGATTTATTATAATGAAGGAGTAAGCAATTGCTGTATAATAACTACTATTATTTTTGGTAGATTTAAATAAAAATAATATGCATTTGCCTTCCAAATTCATAATACTAGTAGGAGTGTATATATTACAGTGACATCAATACAAAACAACTTCAACAGGAGTACGGACCCAATGGGTATCATAATTGTTTTTATGATACACTTGGTACGTTTCATTTATGACAAGATGCTAATTAGATATTTACAATAAAATATAAACATATATTAAAATAAAAATAAATAAATAAAACAAACAAATGAAAAATATAATAATAAAAACATCAGAAAATATTTTTAAAAATACACATAAATATATAAATAAATCCCATTATGGATGATCCACAGCTAGATTCAGTAAATATGTTTCCCCCAATGAATGAGCACTTTAAAGCAAGGGATGTGGTTATTGCCTTCAAAAAGTGTATTTAATTTAACTACACAATTAAAATAAACAAATATAAAATCTCCATTTAAGACCCGAGCTGTCTCACCTTCATCAGAAAGTTATCTACTCTCTCCTCCCTTTCCGTGCCTGCCAGCAAAGCTAGCATGACCATCTCCCTCTGTTCGACCCTGTAAAGGAGTGCGATAGATACGTTTCCCTCCATTTTTCCGTACCTTTATATTCAGCTAGAATATGTGTCCATGATTCCCACTTCTCACAGGTGTGACAAATTCTCTTTCATATTCGTCAGGGGACACGCGAGCCCCTATCTAGTGAGTTTAGTTCGTGTTTTGATGTACTGCTCTCCCCCATGCCGATTTTGGCCCCGAATGTACTTGCAGCGAAATTATCTTTCTGCATTGCGCTATTGTCTGTTGCCTATCCATATCCCTCAAGCGGTTTACATAAAACTAATTGCGACACCTAATGATGTTAAACGAAACTCGATAAACAGAGGAAATGATGAAACATTGCCTCTTCTAAACAATTACATTACATCAATACTGGCTTATTAAGACATATAAATTCTAACTTTGTATTTAATGAAGGTTATATTACAGATACTGTACACTCGGTGATCCTGAAAACAATTCTCAAATATATTTTAATTGCTTTTATTCTTGCTTTTCATTCTTGCGGCCATTATCCTAATAGTGATGGTCTTCAATATTTTTGAAATGAATACACAGTAGCCTCCTCACATGTGGCAGAATATTCTGTTTTCCAGAATTCCAGACACCCTTCATTTTATACCTGAAAATTTATTTATACGTTATTTTCCATGGTTTACGTCAAATTGTTAATTAAGTCCCCTACTCCTACCTTAATTTACTTTCAGTTCGTCGTCATTATCTTCATTTAGTTCGCCTATCGGATGTTTGTAGAAACACTCTCGAGTACACTTGTTTAGCAATCAAATATGTAGCTACACACGATAAAACTAATTATAAGATTACATAACATCTACAGACAAAAATTCTTAATCAAGACCTTAATCACTAGTTCTCACATTAATATATATAATTAACATTATAATGCGAATTGCAATCAGTATTTAAATTTAAGCGCGTATTATTTTAAGAATATTTTAACTAAAGAGCATTAGCAAAAGTAAAAAAAAAAAAAATCTGTCAGAATGTCAGTGGAAAAGTAAAACTGTAAAAAGCAGTAATATACGCACACTTTGCAGTAATGTTCATCTATTTTCTTACCTAAATCTAACTCATGTAGAATAATGTACCTTATTGGTTCATTTCTTGAAACTGAACCTTGAAAGCAGTTAAACATGCTTCATTTCCCTTTCATAATCTAATCTCGTAGCTCACCGGAAGGAAAGCAAAAGGGCCAAGAAACAAGTGACTAATTCTGACCCTCTTCTATCTATCTACATCTGAGAAAATCATTCAGCTTCATATTCTTTTGATTTCCCAAATATTAATGTGCGTTAAGTGCTTTTATGTTAAAGTTGTTGTAATAAAAGTAATAATTGCTCCTGAAACTTCTAAATAGGTAGTGGTAAAATGACGCAAGTAGTTAATGAATCAAGATTTTTCCAAAAAATATGTCTACTCACAGAAATTAAATAGTTATCGATTAAACAATACGTCTTGTTTAAAAGTATAGGTCAATAATGCAGTAACTTAAGAGGGTTGCGTTCCAATCCTCAGATATTATGTACTAATTGTGATTTTTCGCACGCCCTGATTGTTTTAGGTACTCTCAATTTGACGTAAGTAGTTTACTTTTTCATATGAAATGAAAATAAATCATGATCATAATCATTACGGCTTAGGGCTTTAGGCTGTTACATCTCCACATAATATTATTCTTATATACTCTCAACTTGAAATTAGTCATTCCATATTTTCCTAGGACGGCCCATATACCTTCTTTCTTTAGGTTTACATTCATATAGTGCTTTAGATATTCTCTTCGATTCTATCCATTCATATATTCATAACAATTATTAACTTTAAATTGATTGTAATATGTATTATCTCTTTCTTGTTGCGCATCTTCATTTTGTTTAAGACCTAGAAGGAATTGGTCCTCCAAAGGTCTCAGAAGTTCAGATTTCTTTTCTTTGTAGTTGGTGTCCATATTTTTCACCAATAGGTTTAGAGATGCAACTAGTATGACCATGTACATTTTTTAAACATACCTTTTCTAACTTTTTCACTAAATGTTATTTTGTTATTAATTGTTGAAATTTGGTAAATTTTACAATATTGAATATCCGCATGTTTTTGTGCAGCCAATAATATTAAATCTATTAACCTGTTCAATTATATTATTACTTATTATGTTGCACTTAATATCTCATTACACTGAAATCTCTTTTCGATTATTTTTCTGCTGATATTTTAGCGTTCTGATGTGTTATATAATTTAAAGTGCTCATTTTAAGTGCTTCTATAAATCATCCACGACCATCTGATCCTTAGTTTATAATAACGTGCGATATTTTTGTACGCCCTGTAGGTGCTGCCTAATTTCCACCATCGAAGTTGAAGTAAGCTTTAGATTATTTCATTTCCAATAAATAATTCCAAAAACATTGAAATTTTGTTATACATTTTTGTTGATTTTATCGATATTTCCTTTAGAATATGTGCTGATTTGCCATGTATTTGTATTATCTGTTCGCCCGTGTATGCTCTCATTAAGCATATCAATTTAATAATTGTCAGATTAAGTCGTTACTCTCAAACCAAGAACTACAGTGACGATTTTATGTCCTTAATTTCACATTCAGACATTTGCTCAGTGTTATTAATTCTCTTGTTTCCTAAAAGAAAAAAATCTTAGAATTTTGTTTTTGATAAATTACGAATTACTTTTTATAAAAACTAAATTAATATAGTAAAAACATTTCTTAAGAGTAGCTGATAACAACAAAACGTGCTCTACAATTGGAGTAAGGGCTGAATACTTCTTTTTGTATTGCAAAGTTAAACTAATCCACCTATTTAACTGTGAAATTAATGAGCTTTCATGTATTAAAATTGTAATCTGCTCTGAATAAAAGCGTGTATGGATGATGCGTTTAATACTATAAACGAGTTCAGCCAATAAATTGCTTTTTTGTGGTCAGTATTTACCAGTGCGATTACAAAATTAAATTGCAATGTCCTACAAATATAAGCTGATTAGGATACTTCTCTTTTTGTGTGTGAGGCTGCAGAACAAACTGCAAATTGTACTCCATGCTATCCATTGTTGAAAGGTTCATCTGGAATTAATTGCTTGTTTGTTTTTCTTTTTAGCAAAATCTCTCCCTTGGTCCCTCTGGGCTTTCTCTTGCCATTAAGAAACTTGGCTAATTATGCGCATGAATTTGCATCGAGAAAATTGTTTACCAAATGAAAATATTCTGAACGGGAGTTAGAGCAGCTAATTGTTTGTAAATTCTTCTCACAGAATTTTCTCCTTTATTAGTTATATTGGACCCTCTAAACAGCTTACATAAACCTCTTGGCCATTATCAGTATTTTTTTTTTTTACTTCATCTTGGCAACGTGATTGCCTTTCCATTTACACAATCAGGGTGTATATGACTTTTTTGTCCATTATTAAAGGTGCTTTTCTTTTCTCTGCTATTAATTTTGAAGAATCGAAAGGCGTGGGTAGCATTAATCTGCTAGGGATTAAGTATCGATGAGAAAATTGGTTAGCATCAAAGATCATGAATTTTGCGCTATGTTTTTAAATGTAATGGAAGTAGAAAGCTGTTATCAATACTCAATGTATCGATATCGAACAATACATGCACTTGAGTATCCAACTTTTTCGATAAATTATCAATACATTAATTTAAATTAATGTTGTCACAAGTATATTTTAAAGTGGTGAAAAAACACGGGTCTCTTTCTAAAGGTTCTAAGTAGCAAGTAGCAGGTACCAAGAAATTGGGTTTACTTCTAAGCCCGATCGCCGCCCCATAACAAAAGCTGCCCCCATTCGTTACATTCGTTATACGATATTTGCAAATGATCTGACACAGAACGCCTGAGTTACAAATGGCATCTAAAAGCTTACCAGGCTGATTTTCAGTATGAAGTAGATAATCTCGAATATGTCTTATATGTTTATAATTTTTCGCGGTTATTAAAATGCTATGCTGTTTTGTTAACCTAAGTTCTGAGTCTGACTAATAATAAAAGTTACTTTTGGTAAACATATCACGGGATTTGTTAAAATGTCTAATCATAAACAGCTTATTAATACAGTATAATACTTAAGCACTTTTAGAGAAAACTGGTTTTACATTACAATTTAGTTATACAAAGAGTGCCAAAAAATGTATACACACTGCAAAGAAAAAACTGTGTTAGCGTAACAAAACTGAAATTACACAATTAAATTTGAAAGTCGGTGAAAATCGATGGAGCTTTCGATTGTATATTGTTGATTATGTATATTTGCTTAGTACATTGTAATTGTTTCTGAATATAACATGTTTTTATTTTACTGAAACATATGAACTATTTCTTCAATATAACTCGAAAATTTTAGGTAATTTACTCTATTTTTGGAAATGTAAAGGTGATATGCTACCAAGGGCTCAGTCATAAACATGGTTACATTTAAAAAGTTTAAAAATACCCCCACAGTGTACCTTTGTCTATCAATGATCGTATATTTAATTTAATTAATAGTATACCATTAATATTTGTGGTTTAATCTCAATGATATTTCTAAAAATGTAGTTTCCCTTTTGTGATATTTATAGATTGCAAGAATTCTAATTTTGTTCCCCTAATACCACACAGTAATGTTATAACTTATTTAATTTCATTAATTAATAAATCCATAATTCTGTTTTTATATTCCTTTTTACAGTTATTCACCCCGTGGGGAATCCGCTTAGTTTACACAGCTCTTGCGTGGCGGACTTTTTATTTCATTAAATTTTGTTAATTTATAAGCGTCTGATCCGGGATCATCTAAATTTTCTGCCTTCAGTTTTTCCTTGGAAAGTTCAAATAATTTATAGGCTATGTATTCATGCACGAATCATATTTATTCAAAGCCTTGATATATTTTTTTCATTAAGCCTAGCTTAATGGTTTCTATTCAGTGCTCCTAAATGCATACTGATTACATTGATTAGTCCAACCACCAAATCTTACCTTGGAAATCAATCTTTTCTTACCTAAAGCTCATGTTTGACCCTCTGTCCCAGATGCAATTGAAACAAGGTAACAACTTTGTTGACCACGAAGAAAACTATTTAACTTTATGTATACACTAATAACCCCCAGATGTTTCTTTGTAATTTATTTTATATAGCACTGAGACGGTTAATGTATTAGAGTCATGCTGGGTGCCAAGTTGTGAAGCGGTTTGGTACATTGTTGTTTTACGCCTCGGTGACAACTATTTCTCAAGAGATTATTCGACTATTTTGTTGATTCGTACTCCAGGACTGGGAGAGGAGGTAATAGCATAAACAATCACACGAGGGGACATAATATATATACATATATATATATGCTAATTTATAGAATTTATCTACATCGAATATAAAATTAGCTGTTGTGACTTCCACGGATACGAACTGAATTTGGAAACCGCGTCTGAAATTGAATTTATTATGAATGCTTCAGCACGTATCTCGGCGCGGCGTGTAGATCTTACAACTGAGTGTGTTTCGCCGCTTGTAAAACTGAACAAATTTTACGCGGTCTGTAAAACTTAACAAATGAGAGTGCGCGAAGTGCCCCAGCAGAGTAAACGTCTCCTTATATATTAAATTCAAATCTACTTAATTGTTGGCTTGACGACGCCACAGGGGGTCACACAAGCAAGCGCAAATTTCGCGCCCTGGTTTTAAAGTACAATATATATTACCATTGACTGGTTTCAATTCCCCTTCCATCACGTGCCGTTCGGCTTCGGATGTCATTGCATAATATGTAATAAAGCGTGCTCTAATTTAGCGATACAATAGTGGCAACCATTTTAATGGTTTTTGACCTCCCAGCAAATCATTGGTATTCCAAATTGTACTCGTAAACCACTTCTCTTCCGATTTGTCCACTGGCGGGCGCAAATGCCCTGTACAAGTTCTGCAAACATATGAGGAACTGAGGGTTTATGTATCTTCAAGTTTAACGACAAAATGTATGTAATCTGCCAAAACTGTGATAATGACCAATAGATGTTATCACACACATTAATGTAACAAAGGAAATGCAGTTTTACCATTTGAGCATTACATTTTATCTTGGTATATATTACAAGAAAGCAAATAACGATTAGTTTATAAATGAAGTTCATTCTGCGTAGAAAAATGTAGGTAATTTAAATATAAAAATCTACCATTCAACTAAGAAAACTTGTAACAATATTGCGATTCTGTAGAAGAGAAATTTTAAAAAACTGACCGAAAAGTATACAAATTAAACCATATCAAAGAAACGAGAGATGATACGATCTCTCCAAAGCAATTTTATGAATTCAGCGTTCCACATGGCTCCAAGTTTGAAAGCCAAAGCACCAAAAAAAAAAAAAAAAATTCTTTGGGGATGTAACCGCACCATTTTGCCGCATCAGCAAGAGAGGTTTTCCCGAAGTGGAAAATCTCGTGCCTCTAGAGTTCATAAAATTTTAATAAAAACCATAACTCGATGAATATGGGAATTCAGATATTTTTGTTTGCTATATTAATACTCTCAAAACAATGAAATTATAAATTTGTATTTTATTTTATAAAACTGTGAAAGTCGAATATTGAAATTAAAGATGAATGGGTATTTATCATCATTAGGTATCGATTCATCTTTAATGTAATGTTGTGTGCAGGTTCACTCAGAGGACTTCTAACCGCGCTAGCGGCATTTTTTCCAAGAATGCATGGTGTTTAACGCCCGTTTTTACTACTGAGGCACCACAGGCGATGGACTCTGATGTTATATGAGATGAAATGATATATTGGGAAAAGCATTTATTTTTAAGGAAGAAAGGTTCCAGGGCTGAATTTTGGTGCCTCCCCGGCATTTGCCATTAATGAGGACTGGGGAAAACCTGGAAAAAAAATTCAGTCATGGAGGACCGTCCTGGCGGGTTTCGAACCCAGACCTTCCGCTTACGAGTCCGCGTCTTAACGACCTCAGCCACCCGTGGCGCCGTTTTGCCAAGAGTGAAAGCGCCGCTAGTTGCTGTTCAATTGTGATGAATTGATGATGGACCGAATGTAAATTGATATTTGAAGTATTTGTGAAAAGAAAGCCCATACTTTTGGTAATCATTTACGCTTTCAGTTTAGGTAACTTTCTTTACGATACTTGACACTGTTGTATATTAAATTGGATTGTAATCCAGGTGCATATCTTTTAATAAACTTATCGCCTCTCGACGCCTGTCTCCGTAGCCAACCATAATTAAAATTAGAATTCTTACCCTTACGTTCAAAATCAAATATTTAACATCCTATTTGTTGGATTTCATTCCTTTAATAAGTTATTTTTGTGTCAATAAATGATTCTATGGATATAACCAAAGGGCAATATGTATGTTATTATTACTGACAAATTACAGTAAAAAAAAAAAGATACTTATTCGTCACCCATTTTTGTTTTCTTTGCTTCAATAACAACAAATTTGCACCGAAGTATCTAGTTTGGGTACTTTTTAAAAAGATCTTCATAAAATTTTTGAGAAAATGTTAATTATATTGAATATTCCATTTAAAAAAATAGAGTAATATAATGTTTGAATCCTGAGCATACGGCTATCCTCACACGCCGAGGAGTTTTGTCGCATGCTTCAAAAGTTATTTAGGGCACGGCCAGGGCAGGCATGGGCAGCATAAGATTCTGCTGGACTTTTAACTAACCCTGTATAATATATTAAGAATGATTTTAATATCTAATACTATAATTGTGCCTAATCTTATGCTTAAATGAATTTTATGAAAAAGATATCTGAAAATATATAGATGGCTTTCGATCAATTGGTACTCAGTACAAAATATAAATCTTTAATTATTCGGATAAGCTCATAAATGTACCTATATTTCAAATTACTTTCAAAAGGACGCAGGTTATCGTTCGACAGATGAACGAAATAATAAGCGATTTAATGTAATGAATTTCATTACATGACAAATCGCTGCAAATCCAAAACGAAACGTTGGGAAACGCGCGGTAATATTGCGTGAATCATCCACCTTTAATAACACGCTGATAGCTTCAATGCTAGTGGTATACATTATTTGGGAATTAACTGCAGCCCGTCGCATAAGTTCAAACGTGCACTAATTCCTAAACGCGTTATGTATTGGGCCACTCAGCGATTCTCACGTGTGGTTATTACGGAAACCACATCGTTAAAATAATGTGATGTGAGCTTCCCGAGGAAATAAAACAAAAAGTCCAACGAGAGCAAGCCAGAGCAGCTCCAATTGGGAAAAGCACTCTACCCATGTGGCCTTTTTAGGTGATGAAATACGGCAATTGATTAACGCAAAAGCATGCCAGGATTGTCCATTGAACTGTTATTTCTGAATTCACCCTTGCGGGAGTCCTCCATGGTTCGGTTTGACATCAAATTAAACTAGTCTGATACGCGTAAAGCCGCACATTGAGTTTTTGTTCAGCGAAAATGGATGCCACTGACACCAAGAGAATTTCGTGCATGGGAAATAGCAAGATGGCGGTAAAGTTGTTTTATGTATACTATTTTTACCTGAAAAGGTTAACTGGTAAAGCGTTTTAATAAATATCTTCTAACACTATCTAATATTTTCCTAGTTATGCTATGGATATTTTACCAGAAGTTTAAAATGTGAATTACAGTATAGTAAAACGAATTTTCCTGTTGAAATTGTATTTAAAAATTATTATTACTTTATATATTGGTAGAACACATTCCCAATTGCTGGTGCAATCATTGCCAGAAATTATACATTTCCAGAGGAGATAGCCAGTTTCAAATTAATTATCTTGGAAATATTTTGGCGATGTTCAAATATTTCCATGTATCTCTCTCTCTTCTACTCTTCTTGGATACGGTTGTCATGGCTACAAGAGTTATTTATTTGTAGTGGGATTCCTACGCGTTATATAGCCGAGAAGTCTGTCAAGTAGTAAACGAGAACCATTTAGAAATATCTGCCTGCAGCTTTATTATTTGTATTTAAATAAGTAAGTTTTGGAGTATTCTGCATTGCGTTCAATTTCGCAGGTTTTATTAGGGATTTCGGATCCAAGGTTCTCAGGTTCAAACCTAACCGAGTCGATCGATTTTTATACACATAAAAATATCGACAGGGACTTAGAGCCGTGAGTCTGAGATTTAAAGCATGTTAAAGAATTCCACACCTGAAAAAGAGTCCTTTGGCCGTTAACGTCCAAGTTATAACATAGTATCATACTAAATGATCACTTTTAGTAATGGGCTCATCATCTATCTTTCTGACATCTGTAAGTGCTAAATATAAGTAAATTTGATTGATTCATTAGTTTCAGGAACAGGCCTTATGGTTAATTTTTGTATGTCAGTTAGATTAATACAGAAATACACTTTATTAGATAAACTTACATCGCTGCAAGGAGGTGAAAGGGACGTACCACTACCACAAGGTCAAATGCTACGACTAGGGATATGTTTTTTTCTTTTTCATTCTTTTTATTAATAGTGTTTAACTCCAGTTTAACCTGACATAGCTGTTGATTCATGAAATGAAACGATAAACTAGAAAAGGTTTTTTTTTTTTTTTTTTTTTAAGGAAGGAAGCGTCCCATGCCTAACATTAGGGTACTTCCCTGACATTTGCCAATGAGACTGAAAAAAAAAAAAAAAAAAAAAAAAAAAAAAACCGACAGGAAGGACGGTTCTGGTGGGAATCGAACCCCAGACCTCCACTCACAGTTTGCGCCCTAACCATGGCGGTGATTTTGCTGCATATGAGTATACCGAGAGCCAGAAAAATCACTGAATTCAAAATTAAAAGCTTTTTTTGGAGAGTTCGAACATCAATCCATCTGCATTGAAAATGAAAAATCTATATGTAAAGTATGTAATATAGAGATAAATGAAAATAAAAAAAAAACTTTCTAACAAAAACATTTAACTGCAAAAGACATTGAAGGATTCAAATGGCAACGAAGTTTCTTCCGCCCATAAATTGATTCCAAAAAATCAGACCATCTTTTTCAATGACATACCACAGTTGCTTAAGATCAATATTCCGTTTAGAAAAACGTCAACACCCTTATTTCAAATATTGTATAGAAAAATACACCAATTCCTAATGAATCTACAGTTAGCAAAGGACATTTAGCAGCATGCTACGAAAATCTATTAACTGACATTAGAGAAGCATTAAAACACCAAAAAGGTAAGGGTATGAGTAGGATATTGCCAATAGATTCGTTCCAAATGTAATTGTAGGAGTACTCCGATCTCCAGGTTTAGGCTAAATATATCTGTTGATGTCCCAGGAACTTACAGTAGTCAACCACCCAACAATTTCTACTATGTCTGAAAAAGTAATGGCCGCTCATCTATGTACATGACCAAAGTTGAATAGGAAAATACAAACATTTTTTCCCAGAATGATTCATGGACTCCATCGTTTCGTTGATTAAACTTCAGTAATGTGGACAATTTACGGGGCATCAAGAAGTCTTTCCGCACCTCTCGTGTAACCAAGATTCCCTGGGATTCAGATGGTAGCGAGTTAGTGTATTTAACTAACCATCCGCTAGTTAAGAAATATGTTAGTTTCTGTATATAACTCATGAAAGGTAACGGAAATAAATAGTATGAAACTCATGAGTTTAAACAAAATAAATACACACATTCACTCCATTTAATTTGTTTTCAAAAACTCTAATTAAGATCTACCCAAATATCTGCCGGTTTTTCGTCTATTAAGAGACTCTGTCTACCACCTCTCGCAGCATCTTTTACTGAACCTGTCTCCCGAAATTTATTAATTAAATCGCGCACAGTTTCTCGGTGTGGAAAATTTTAATTTGGAAACTTAGCAATAAAATATTGTTTGACTTTCACAGCGCAATTTCCATGTTCACGTCTACTAGAAACACCATTTCTCTATAGATTTAATTTTGATTGCCATTTCATTTCAATACACTACCTTTGCTTAAAAGTCACAACTAAAAATAGAGACCCTTACTTAGCATGCGTAATGTGTAAAATGTAGATCAAAGTGTTTCTCGAGCCGTATCATTAAGATGCGGAGAAAGTATCTGTTACCTTTACAATGTTAAGAAAAATTTTTGAACGCACCTTCTAGAATTAAAACATTTTGACAATTAGTACCTGAGAGTTCTTTACATCTCCAGCCTTCTCTCACTCTTTCGGGCACTTGGTTACAAGATATCATGCTCAACATTATCAGAAAATCACTGAAATAATAAGCTTATTTAATGTCAACGAGAACTAATCAGTCAAAATAGTGCGATGCTGATTTCACTATTAAATAATTAGAATCTTCATGGATTCAATGATGGAAGTCATCAATTCAATTGAATATTTCGCAGTCACTTTAACAAATACAGCAAGAAACCATTGCTCCCGTCTACCTATGGTCCGTATATAGCATACTTGAAAGTTACGAAACCCAAATAAGCTCCTAACACATCAGCATAAGAGAATTAATTGCTTTACATCATTCGGCAATTGACCATGCAAATAATAAACTTTGCTACAAAAGTTTTGCTGCGATGTAACTAAAAATCACCTGATACAGCTCATGGCCTGCAGATTTCAACTTACTTAAATTAAGTGTCTTTAACGTGCGAGAGTAATGTCAAAAAGGAGTTTACAGGGAGTAAAGTGTCCTTGTGCACTTTTTAACGGTGTTTATCGCCTTTTTTCTACTGAGACACCACAGGCGGTGGACACTGATGATACATGAAAAGAAATGATAAATTGAGAAAGGAGTATTTTTTTAAAAGAAGGGAGCGTTTCAGGCCTAAATTTAGGGTGCCTTCCCGGTATTTGCCATTTATGAGGACTGAGGAAAACCTGGAAAAAACCTCAGTTAGTAAAAACGGCCCTGGTGGGAATGGAACCCCAGAACTCCCGCTCACGAGTCCGCACCTTAACGACCTCGGCCAGCCGTGTACAGTTGTAGTAGACTATGGCCATGAGATATTTCTTGATTCGTTTGCTCTTTGGTAATAGCTGACAACGCCATATACAATTACACTAGCGTAAATTTAATTTTCCTACAACCGTATCATGTAACAAGGATTTTGATTTCTCAAAAATATACCTAATTTATATTTACAAATGCAAATATTTATTGCATTACTCGAATGACAATTAACAAAATATTGCAAATAAATTAATGCGTCTATTATTAATAATAAACCCCCACCAATTTACTTTTCAGCTCTTTTGTTACAATTTATATCAGTTTTTCACGCATTTTGTCGTTTCCTTTGCAAAATCCATTATGTGTGAAAAATGAAGATTTTCTAGAGGAACAAAAACAAGCATTTTCAATTACTACCCATCTACATCCAGTAACTTACCAGGAATTTCTTCACTACTACAACCAAGTTATTACAAGGTCTTTGAGCCAAAAAACACTCGTGTAATGTTAAAAATATATATTTAATTGATGAACAAAAATATTAAAATTGCATTTAACAATAAAGATATGTATTTTTAGTTTCTAAAACGTTAATGTAAGTCACAATGGGCAAAATGGTCACCTTAGTGGAATAAATGCCTAATAAAGTTCACTTTTCATACAGTGAGGTTATTTAAGCTACCTGCTGCTATTTAGTTTGGAAGTGCAACCGCCGCAACCGGAAAAAGGGAGATAAGAGATAGTATTTTAAAGCATTCAATGATACTGTGTTTAAAATGATAATAATAAGCATTAAATTGTGTTATAAGAGATTTGAAAATGAAAATGATACCACTCAGAGGCAATGCGTTGCCGGCATCCTATTTCATCTTATTTTTCTTCAGTAATAACATGGCGGTTCGGAACACATTTGTCATTGATAAATGCTGTCTCTCATAACTTTTTAACAAACTAGCAAATATATATATATATATATATATATATATATTTACTTGGAACATAGTTGCCAGGATATTTTATTTTAAATCGCCTTACTACTGCTCTAATCCGTTTTTCACATGTATGCTACATAAAAATCCGTTCTTCAAGTTTATATTTATGAGGTGGCATAACTAACGAAGAGCAATAGCCACACTTTACACACAACGAAAGGATCAAGTAACACATGGAAGCACAGCCACTCTTCGACTAAGCCTCCTTCAAAGTAACTACAAGCATCCACCTGCACATGCATTATACACCCTTGAGTACTAACTTATTCCAGTACGCAGACGCTCCGCTGGCTCGTAACTTAAATAGGCTCACTGTAGAAAATGGGATAATGGAAGTATTAAAGGGAAGGGGGTCAAAAGATTTATTTATTATTATTTTTTTACCATTTTAATAAATAGAATTTTCTTTTTATTTTATATTATTTTCGTTAATGTCCCTTGGATATAAGGATTTTTTAAAAAAAAAATTAATTATATTACTGCAGAAGACCCTCCCCCTTTTTTTTTTTCGCGATTACTTGTGAAGTTGAAATTCTATATCTCTGGAACTATTTGCTCTAGAAGACTGTGGTTTATCTTGAATGACACAAATAGTTGCATTGCATTTCATAAATTCACATCGTTTGTTTCCATGTCATCATCTTTTGTTTGTTTGTTTGTTTTTTTGTTTTTTTGTTTTTTACAATGTTGGTGGGTTCTATCTAGTTGGTGTTTTCCTCAAAAAGTAAATTTTTCTGTAAAAACTTTTTTTTGGGCTGCAATCATTGAAAAAGTACATTTTTTGCATAAGTTTCCCATTTTTTAGGATTTGTATAAACTCTCACTTTAAAACGTTTATCTCTTATTCGTAACATTATTGTGATGATGTGGATCTATTATGGTAGAACTATGACAAAATGTGACAACGTAAAAAAATTAAATGTTGGGAAAATATAGGGGAAAAAAAAGCAAATATTTGAAAATAATTTATAATTTGCTTCAGAGACATGGAATGGTAGTGAAAATATATTTAAAAAATCAATTATATGCCTCTGTATGATGTAGTAGTTTCATTTCATTAGCTTTAATAGTCCTTGAGAAAATGTAAACTGAAATTGGTAAATGTAATATTACAAGGATAAGCTTTTCATACTCCTCCTAACTAGAATTAACTTATTCTATAGTGAAAATATCACACAAGGTCTAGTCATAACATACCACATACTCGTATTTGAGACAGTTATCAGGTTTTGGAATGGTACTTAGGAAACAACTGATAAAAGTGCATAAAACACCTGCAACAGAATGTAGATTGCTGAGGTGGCATATAAGTAGAAATTCAAAACTAGGTGTCTTAACTATATCGCGCTATTGCGAGCCTATACTGTTTACTCTTGCTCGCTGGGAGGGGGGGGGGGGATCTGTATACTCTTGGTGCAAATGACAAGTATCTGTTTGATTGAGATCTATCTAACATGACAGACTTCTCTATAGAGCATAAACTACACCCAATATTCTTGAAACACGAATATTGATATATAAACTACGTTAATTTTATATGATTTTAATTACATTAGGCGGTTTATATACCTATCTGAAGTGCTATACGTCATTTAACCCCAACAGTATCTACTTATTAAAATACTTCTCACCAAGCATCATCATCATCATCATCATCATCATCATCTTCTTCTTCTTCTTCTTCTTCTTCTTCTTCTTCTTCTTCTTCTTCTTCTTCTTCTGCATAGCCTGGCGTTACCAGGAAAATGCTGTGCTATTATTAGAATACCTAATAGTAATCTAATACACGGAATATAAGAAACGTTTAAGATTAAACTAGCCAAGGTCATCTGCTGGTTAGGTTGAGTACAGACAGCGGGAGCAGCCACTTCTTCTAAACTCGTCATTTACGGATCTCAACATCATTAGAATTGTCATATCATTCACGTCACTTTTCATATAATGCATACGTTGATAGAGTGAGCGGGAAATAGTTTATTCAAGTGCTTCTGATTGTGAGTTACAAAATTTGTCGTCTTAATTTTCGACTTTTAGCTGTGACTACACATAGGGCTTCCGTTAAACACATTTCGTTTTCTCCCGTCTCTTCCTTATATTCCCTTTTCTCTTTCCCTGAAATTTAGTGAAAGCGTTTCTTTTATTTTTCCTGGTTTTCCCTGCCTCTTTCTCCCCATTTTTTATCTCTCCATTCCGCTACTCCGCCTTTATTTCTTTTTTTCAGCGTTACAGAGGTCCAATTAATTATATTTTCCTTTCCAGTGAAAGTTCCGATGCTATGAATAATACAGAGGAGCAGCGTGACGTGTATGTACATACATACCTACATTATATATTTTTAAATATTATAAGAATGACATTGTTTTAAATCTGCCTTTGGATGGTGCAGTGAGGCTCATTAAGCAACAAAAGTCCTTTAGGGAAATTAAACTAAACTGATTCACGTTGAGGTAGCTCTTGTGTTTAACTGAGTCGTTTCTTTGCAGTTGACTCCTTTTTCTCTCCTCCTACAGAAAGGAAGCTATTTTACACACTGAGTGAAAGCGCTACGTGCTCAGAAATTTGACAGTGCTACTAAGAAAAATGTGCGTGATTTATATTTTAATTTCATCATAAATGAATGCTACATGAATCGAGAAAGTTTATAACATATTTCTGGTTTTCTTTTTAGATTTCAATAACTTCTTAATTATTGCTGTTAACATGCTGCTGAAATCACAACAGCTAAGTGCTATTAGAGGATCAAAAAGTTATCCACTATGCTAATTACAATGGGCATATGTATAATATTGAGAGTTTGCAGAAAGTGCCACTAACGTATGGGTTTTTGTTAATATTCAAGTTTTCTATCCTTAATCTACAATATTTTTACATTCAGCTGCTATAATTATTTCAAATTACTATTGTTTCCCACTGTTTAACTGGTTTATCTCATAAATGATGTACAACTATGTTTATCTGAAACTGTTCATGCTTCAGTATATTCCTCTGTTCATTTGATACAGAAAGACGAGAAATTGTCATCCAAAGACATGTTGCAAGCATTTTATTCTTCCGAAATATAATAATACCTATGAAGTATACATGAACATATAGAGGAAAGCGGAACTGGCAGTAAGAGTCATGCTGTAGCAGGTTTCTTTGACTTTATGTTGACTAAGGATGCATAACTGAATTTAAAAACTATGCATCTTTGTTTATTAGATACATAAGCACACTGACTGGCATTTAAAATCATAATCCAAACTAATCTGATAAATGAGAACATATAATGGCATTAAGAGTCATTTTCCAACAAATTTCCATACTTTGCGATATCAATAGTGTATATTAATATACATAAAGAAATGCTCTTTAGACTTTACTTTACTACTAATAAGAGGGTATTAATCTATCTCCTGGCACTATAAATGGAAATAATATAGAACATTATTTGGAAAGGAAAGGAAGAATCAGGGATGAAATAATTATCATACAATGGAATCAGTTTGTTTCATTATGTTACTCACTGGCAGAAAATATGGTATACTTCAATGAATTACCTTCCTACACATAAACAAGTACATAAAAATAAGTATTAAAAGCATACAGTATTTAATAAAAAGCAAACACAAATGGCTTACACATCTGTTTAGTCACTATTGTGCAACTTTTATTGAAATGATGAAACATAATATAGTATCAATAACTTAAGAAAATAGTCCTGAAGCATATAAATTGTATTAAAATTAATTTGGTGTAAAATTTATTTAAAATGTACATTTCTTTTTTTGCAACCATCTGAAAACAATGATATGTTGTTAAATATGAACATATAACAGGTGTAGATTATAATAATCATAGTCAACAATAACCTTATATTGCAATAAGATAAAATACCATCACGATATTTTTACATAATGTGGTTTTTCAAGTAAAATCGCAGTGCGTTTTATATGATGCAACTAATTAGTTTGACTTCTCTTACACCAAGTGAGTCTAAGTCTCTTAGATTGCTTTACTGCTATAAGAGCTTAAAATAACAGGATTGAAAGCTACCGCAAAGCACCAAGTAACTTTCCGACTTCTGAAATCGAGATATCGATGCTGTGGCTGATTATGCAGCATTGGCAATAGTGCTAATGCTTATTAAGATAACTTCGACCTTTGAATTTTAAGCAGGCTTTAACCGTGTGGTAATGTCATGGGAAGATCTCACCCCGAAGTTGGACAGCCGCAATGCCCATGAGCCTCCTACGTGACCGATAGAGCGCTAGGGTAACCACATTTAGCATGACACGCTGTAATTTCGTGGTTAACTGGGAAATTACTGCACCGAAGTAAACTTGCTGTGATCATTGGCTTCACTGAGGGGCACTACGAAGACATTTAATTAGCGATCTGTGGATAGTACACCTGCCGCCTCTTAAAGGGGCTGTTAAATATCGCTAATTCACTGTTAGAGGAATAAAAACACAATTTATTTGCAAGCTGTAGCATTTTAGCACTCTTACAGAAAAATTCCTCTGACCTATGAATTATTTATGCACTTGTGCAGTGTTGTTTAAAATATCCACTCTTAGTTGGTAACCAGGATTATATACATTGAATTATGTATTTCTCTCGTTTACTATCCTGTATTTATAAATGTTTAATTCTTATTAATGACACCAATTTTTTGTCCGACATGATAGGTAGAGGGGAAGGATTATTTCATAATGTTTATATAGATGTAACTGCATTTCTGGGTATTTTTTTTTCTGTTTTCTCAATATTTCATACGTATAAATAGGAGCACGAACGGTCTGACTAGACCCGTGCTCTGATTAAGTATGTAATTTATGTATCCGCAAGCCATTATTGAAATAAATACACTTGCTACTACTACATCCCGTTGAATTTTTAACATTGAATGAATATAAAATCTAAATGTAATTATTCAGTGCGTGTTATGGAAGTTCTTACAACTTAGCACTTTTGAATTTGAATTTCTCTAATTTTATACTTTTTTATTTGGTTTATTTACGGGCGCTCTTTAACATCTCAGCTCATTAGTGTCCCATTCAAATCAGGGCGTGAAGCTGCCGTCAAATTTTGCTGAGAGGCCTTTTTTCTGGCTTGGGGTTCTTTATCGTGCCGTAAATGTACGATACGGGACCCACGGCTTTACTTCCCTTCCCTTCCCTTTCCAAGCCATGCTGGAGAAAAAATTCATCGGTCCTGATAGGGATCGAACCCACAATAATTTTATCCTGTAATCTTGTAATATTTTTTCAAATATCTCCTCTGAATTCAATGTTCGCGGGTTTAAGCCCGACCCGAGGTGAGTGGATTTTTCTGAACGAGCGCAAGTCTTCTGTGGTGAACTTTAAGCGTGGATGCCGGCATTTTAAAGAACTTCATACATAAAAAAGAGGACTCTGGACAAAATTATTGACTAATTAACATCTAGGTATTAATTGTTTGTTTTACGTTTGCAGATGGCCAAGGAAGGAATTATCGTTGTTTCGAATCAAGTGCTACTGGCAACACACAAACGCAAGCTTTACCAAGCTGAGTTGACATCAAATGAGAAGGCAAAGAATTCTATCTGCCTAACCTGAGCAGTAACTGATGGTTTTTCTCTTTCTGTGTTTGTGCCTTCAGTTAGCATTCCTACATGGCTGCACCAGCGTCATGTGAGGTAGTGGGGAAGTAATCAATAGGAAACGAGGTAAACAGTTCGCAGCGCTCACGATCCTACCAAAATAGGTTAAAGTAAATAAAGTAACATAAAGTAAACTAAAGTAAAATAAAGTTAATAATACCTTTGTATGCTATTAGATGGCATTCAAGATGTGGAGCTGCTACTTGTACTTCTGACATCTTTAAGTGCTAAGCGTAACTAAATAGGCCAAGAGAAATACAGACACGCTGACATAAATGGGAGAAAAGAATGATTTTCTCAGTGTAGTATATGGAGGCTTTAACATATGCGATAAGCTACCGAACATTATTAACCAAAATAGCAATATGAGTGACGATTTGTCTGCACGTTGCTTTGTCGCTAATCACTGTTGCACATTTGCGCAAAGTTTGAGAACGAATAAAAATCTCTCACAAATATTGTCAAAACCCCCTCTAAACCGGCTTGGCTATAATATCATTATTCTGTAACTAACGAACTGGGGCTTTCACTAGGGACGTAACTAATCTGAAGAAATCCTAAAACATCAATAATTAAAACGATACATCATCAATGATGTATGATATTATTCTGAGATCGACTCGTCAGCCGAGAAGGTGACCATTCCGGAGCAGACTTGGTACCACGTCCGCGTTTCAATCCTCTACTCTTCTAAAGACGCTATCTTTTCCCTTATGCTATTTTCTTACGTAATATTTTCAAACTGTTACTCTCCTTTTCACCGTGACATTGCTACAAAAGATTTTCCCCAAATTGTTAACCCTTCATATGGCACAATGTAGTTATTATATTTCCTTATGATTTCACTTCTTTTGGGATATTCTGAAACTAGGGTGATAATTACAAAAAGTTACTACAGCTGTAAAAATATCATATTTAAGTCATGTAAAACATTAAAATCAGTTTTAAAGCATTATTCCATTAGCCAATCCATCTCTTAACTTTCAGTTTACCAAATAGCAAAATGTGTTATTAAGACCTTTTTATTCCCTAACATTACATGTTCAAGCATTTTTTAAATATCTTGCAGTTATTGTTTCATTGCTACTAACAGAACATTGTATATTACGGTTAAAGTAGAAAAGATGCTATTGTGAACAATTGCTGATAAACGTGAACATTTGCCAAACACGCAGGTAAATATTGGAAATGTTCTAATTTATGATTTTTAGGGAGTTGCTACAATGTCCATCTAGTATTTTGTTTAAAGTTGGAAGTACACAGTCATGCTTGTTAGTTTACATGCTCTCCCGCTGAGCGACGCCATTTAATAACAATTGATATCTTGTGCACTAGTATCCAAACAAGAGAACAGCTGATAATTTGCTTTTAATTACATGTCTGTTGTACAATTGAATGCTTTCTTTATCAATAATAATAACTTGTCAATAATGATATGTTAATTTGTTCGTTTCCTTGCGACATGATACATTATTGAATGATATAATAAACGTGTTTCTTGCGCCATATCCCTATTGTATGACTGGCTCGCTTACTTACTATTCCATTAAAATGAGCAATGCTTTAACGATAAGGGTGACAGCAATTTTGCGACATAGATGTCTTGCTTGTTGTGTATAAAGTATTATGAGGGTACCTTTAAAAACTTATGCCACAAATAGGTGCATACAAAAAGATTTTATTAATAATAAAACATTATTATTATTATTATTATTATAAAATAGTGGAATGTGTGACCCAAACAATAGTTAAATACTTAAAATCACTAGCGTTTATATACAAACTTTGAAAAAAAAACTTGAATAATGTAAGAAACAACATTTCCTTAATAATAGGCGGCTGCTACATAACTAATGCACCAACAAGATTTACAAGAGTGAGAAATTGTGTTGAAACAAAATCAGGTTACTTCACATTCAACAGAGCAGTAAGAAGGTTCCCGTGAGCACCAGAAGTCATGCTGTAGACGACTCTGTGCTGGTCGCTCTCGAACCGCGTGGCAGGAATGGCGTAGTTTCCAAAGCGATAGCACTGGCGCCGGTAGCGGGCATTTAAAACGGAATCAATGCGGCTTGCACAAATATATGAAACTCTGTTATATATCATTCAATGGACTTTTATTTTTTATTTATTATTTTCTTTTTACTGGTTTTTATTATATTTTCACAAACATGTAACAGACGTCTCCTTGATTTGAATAAAATTAGCTTCGAATTCCGTTCTAATATTGTCGCAGCCCAGTGTAGAGCCATCGGTAAAAATATCATGTAATAATTTATCATCCCTAGGTCGAAGTAGGAGCTTAGCGGCGTCGATTATCTTACCCATACTTAATATAAATAAGATAAAACTAAAGAAATATGTACCGAGATGAACTATGCGACCTTAATCATTTACAAACCTTACATATTCCTTTTATTTAACATAATGAAAGGTCTTAAATGTGACCATTGTAGAGCCGGTGATGAAGGGTCCACTCTCTCCAAACTCTAGCACTCGAATCTATGAAAATCGTTGAAAACACTACACCATCCCCAGCTGTGCATGCGCAGAAATTAAATCTATCTCACATTTTCCAATCGTCACTTCTAAATGCTAACTGTCTCGATGCTACAACACATTTAATAGTTTCCCCACATTATCACCCTCCCCTCCACATGGCACAATATATGATACCATACTGCCATAGCCTAAAAGATTTATTACCAAAGCAGATGCTAATTAAATATATTACTACTGCCCGAAAATGTATATGATTAGATATTGACGTTTCGGCAATTCCAAAACGCGTTCACAGAAACACAGGAGGAAAGTAACAATTAACATTTGGAGGAAAAATATTTAATTAGATCTTCAAACGTTCACTTCAATGCCTTTGTAAATCTGCACACTTGGCAGTAAATGTGAACAATTTTGGCAAAGTGGGAATATGTACAATTATTTCTTTTATTGCCTACATTTATCAAGCAACAAGTCATTAGGTTTTATAATAAGAAGTAATTGTGAACATTTACTGCAATTCCCGCTGTAACAAATATGGGCAACGAAGGATTTTATTGTATATTTTCCCCATTTTTGCCATAAATTGTTTATATTTAGGGAAAGCATGCGCATTTACCACAACACGAATAATCGTTTATTATTATATATAACTTTACCGGTGGTGGTGTTTTTAGGGAGTATGCAAACACAACCCTGAATGGTACATATGATAAATGCTTAATTTTTGCTGTTATAGTGCTGCTGGAGGTACATAACCTGTGAAGCTCATATCCTAGCGATATTGTCATGAATTTAATAAACAAGGGCTGGAAAAATTCTAAAAATAATTTAATACTCTTCTTTTATACATTATGCGTATAAAAACAAGGGCAAATCGTACAGATGAAAAAGCGGTTATGAGGAAACAGGTGAGAGATTGATATAATTTGCTTTGGAACACAAATTTAAAATAGCCATCAAGTTCACCACGAAAAATTTGCCTTCCTAATGGACTGAGCTCTTGAGTAATGACATCACTTAAAACGAAATTGTCTTCATCCTACATAGCAGGGTGAGCGGCATAACAAGTTACAAATAATCTCAAATTCGACGCAAGTCTGATGCAAAAGAAGACATTTTACGGCATCTCTAACACCATCGAGAAGAGCATCACTAATTCAGATTAGAACTGCCGAACACACAAGTCAATATAAAATCAATAGCTCAGTTGAACAGGTCATGCTAACATAATCAAAACACAGCGAAAAGGTAAAGACGATACGTGAGTTAAAATATATACAAGTACATTGCATTGGAGATAAAGTATGCATTTCCACGAAGAATCAACCAGAACATAAATAGCTTGCGCAGAACTTGGCTAAAAAGGGAAATAAAAAGGAATTCTAAAGTATTAAGATGATACAATGTAGACATTCTTATGTGAAATCCTGCAACCAGTAAAAAGCACAATTCTCCAGCAGACTTGCAGTAACTACAAAACAACAAATACAGGCCTGCTCTAGCAGAACTAAAAACCGAAGAGAAACCTCAGAATCAAAACAGGAATACTTGAAGTATCATGTAAACCGAAACAATGAGCATTACAAATAAGAAACAAAATGCGACTTAAAATAATAACAGATCTCTCAGCCTGATATCAATGTACGATAAAAGCAGCGTATTTTCCAATATTTTATAAACCAGAATAAATAAGACCCTACGTGAAAATCAAAACCCACCACCAGGATGGCTTCATTCCGGGGAGGTACCCTTAACTTAAGCCTGGAACCTTTCCTTCCCTCCCCCCCCCAAAAAAAAACCTTTCCCAATATCATCAGTAGTAAAAACGGGCGTTAAACATCATTAAAAAATATGATGATGATTCGCATTTAAAGGTTGAGAAATGACGCATTGATAAGGCAGTCGAATAAAAATTGATAAATGCTACGTCTGAAATCCATGAGAAAATATTATTAAAAGCAGATGAAAAAGATTAGTACATGTTATAATTTCAAACACTGCAACAATAATTGTGTCAAAACTGGACATAAAAATGTATACACTTATTTCATACAATTTATTCCTTACATTTCATTCTTCAGAGAGAAAGGACCACAGTGTCATTATCAGATAGAGCTCCTTTACAAGCACTTAAATGTTTCAAAAATTAAAAATACAATCTTTAAAATTTACTGAATTTGCAGATTAGAAGAAATGAGTATAGGAAAAATCCTATTATATAATTTGGGCAGATTTAGTTCTTCAGTATGCAAAATGGTTATGGAATTCTAAGTAGTCTGAAAAATGGGGTTGTAGCATTGCTGCGCTTGTAGAAAGTTGTAACACAATTTTAAGTCTTTCTGAAATAGGCTGAAATGGAAATTTACGGAGTTCTAATTATACTGTCGAGAGAGTTGATACCTCGCATACATGTTATATCTATGATAAGTTCCATTTATGGGAGTTAGGAGAATGCATAAATTAATCTGTATATGATTATTGCTTCAACATCATCCATTGGGAAAATATAGATCTGTACATTGAATAATATAATTCACTACTGGTCGGAATCGTGTAGTATTTCATTTAGAGTCAGAAGGCAAACACCGCAACTGATCATATCAATATAATTAAAACTTTGGTGGAGAAATTCACTGGTAAAATGAGGGAGAAGCAGAACAGTCCTTGAGTGTACGAGGAGGAAGAGCGTGTAATGTAGCTGAGGAGTGAAGGGGACTGAGATTTAAAACTGTGTTCTTTATAGAAGGAATGTTTTCAATCACATATTTATTATACGTAACGATCTCTGAAGGTTAGGGTCAAAGAGATAAATGCTGATCACGTGCTACATATTAAATAAACACTTCACGTTTTAAAGAAAGTCATATGGCAATAAAAACACAATGTAGAAGATTCTGATATTAGAGATAGATTTACAGCTAATAAAATATTCCATGGTGTAGGGTCAGTGTGTCTGCCTCGTAATTTAGAAGAATTAGTTCAGTTCCTGATGAATTCTGAACAAATATTTCCGAGAGTTAGGGAGATAAAAGTAGTTTCGCAGCGAAGTGTTCCTAGAAGTCACGAATTCATACTGCGCAACGGTTTTTATTAGTGAAAGGGTGTTAATTAAATATGTAAAGTATGTGGAAGAAAGTATTTTGAATTGATTATATTAATTTAGATTAAGGATGGAATTAATGATTGAGATCTCAGGGGTGAAAGTTTTCTTCTCGCTCTCCGATGATAGTTTCCGTTGACTTACATTTCCGCTGACTCACGGATGTTGAGACTCTGCTGCTGGATACTTTTATGGTCCTGTGACCATAGGGAAAGGAGTCTTGGAAATTAATAAGATTTTTCGTTATAGAAAATGAAACACAATTTATTGCTTATAGTCTATTCCACCTAAAAATGTGCCGCCGTTATTTCCTGGAGAAAATGTGCCACTCTCGCACTAACAATGGCGATCGCTATGATGTTATCGCACTTTAATAACTCTAATACTCTGATTTTGAGCTCCAATTGGGATATATAAAGTCACAAGTGCACACAATTAAAGTAACAGATTTATAGAACGGAACAAGCACAGCGATTTCAGGTGACATGCTTATGTGGTAGTAGTAGTAGTAGGAGGAGGAGGAGGAGTAGGAGCAGGAGGAGCAGGAGGAGGAGCAGGAGGAGGAGCAGGAGAAGGAGGAGGAGTGTATTTATTTCAGTGGCAACAATACAAGACAAAACAAATTTAATATATGCACGGGTCCAACGTACATGTTTTATGATACTGCACTTGGTATGTTTGATTTATCACAAGATGTTAAATTAAGTATTCACAATAAAATATTATATATAATATATATATATATATATTATTCAGGATATATATATATATATATCCTGAAATAAAATAAATAAAATAAAATAAAAATACTAGAATAATATTTTTTTAAAATATTCAAAATGTACATTAAAATATAAAGAAATCACATAATGGATGGCACACAGCTGAATTCAATCAATTTGTTTTCCCCCAATCGTTCTCACTTTATCAGCCTTTTCAGACCTGAGCTGTCTCACTTTCATCAGAAAGTTATCTCTTCTCCTTCCTTGCCTACCAGCAAAGACCAGCATGAGCATCTTCCTTTGTTCGATCCTATATAAAATTTGTTTTATACATCGCTTGTAAAATTTGCCAAATCTTGTGAGCCACGATTGCTGATCTGTTATCTGAATAACCTAACAACATATTCTTAACCTCAAAAAATCTGTCGGTCTTTATGTCAGCAGGATGGAAAATGGATTTTACCAACTATGGCACATGAATCAGCCTATGGATTTCACAAAACCTGCAACATAAAGCGGTTCCATTTTGAATTGTGTAAAAAATAAACACTACACTTTTGTGCACCAAGACTAATTGTTTAATTTATGATCTCCGGGTTTTATGCATAATCATCTCACTTTTCATATTATTATTACTATTATCATAAAACATATCCACAGATTACATTTTAATCAGGCGATTAAAAAGCCGTGAATTCCAAAATTACTAAACTCATGACATCACAACAGCAATTTCTGGCATTCGGCGCGTTAGCAGAAAAGTATCCACAAAAAATTTAATTTTAATTTCAGAATTCTTAACCTCGAAGACTAAACTTAACAATTAAATGAAAATTGAAAATTAATATTTTTAGAGGATTAATTAGAAATATGTTGAGAATATAGGATAAGTAATCGTGTAATTACACTGAATATGAACATCTAAAATTCCTTTTCAACTATATAATAAATCTGCAAGAAGTTTTAATGATATATCATGTTCAGAGCAGCTATGAAAGTTTAAGAATGTTTTTCGTGAGATTAGAAATATAAGTAGAATGAACGAGAATATATTAGGAGATGGTAATTGGAATAATAGGAAATATAAGAAAGCAAACAGACGATACAACAACTGTAGTTCTACTCTCTAAAGAAAGATGAATTTGTTGTTAAGAGAAGCATACTGCAATTTGAGGGGACTGACAGCGGTTATAGCCAAGGAGATACATGCTCCGATTTGTAGCTTCCATAATCCTCATGAAGAGCCCAACCATTGCAGAAGGAAGTTGGAGATAATAAAGACAATTAGTGGCTCGGAGCCATTAGCTAAACACAAAGTAAGGGGAGCGAATGACGTTAAGTTTAAGGAATCTTTTCTGAAAGTTAAACTGCGAATCTCAGAACTATAATGGAAACTGTTAGCATTTGAAGCTCTTGATTGGTGTTGTGAGTTGACAATGCATGACGTAGAAATATAAACAAGATTACAATATCATGGTAAAAATTTTTGTTACATCTGATTTATTAAGTTTTAAACATCATAAGATGATGTCCATTTGTATCCAAAGTAATTTTCTTTCTCCATACCATTTGTCAGTACAACTTTTTAAAGAGTACATCATGCATTTCTTTCATTTATCCTGTCGGTCCTGGTGGTATAGTGGTAACCATACTTGCCTCCTAAATCCAAGATCGCGGGTTCGAACATATTACAATTACAATGGATGTTCTCAAGTATATGATTTATAACAATTTAAAATACTTAAATACTCTACAAAATAGCCAGTTGTATTTTTATCATAAGCATATCTGTTACTGTAATGCTAAATAGGTAGTATTGTTGGAATTGATTTCTTCCTTTCACTTTTGGTCCTTTGAGTAAAAAAAAATATACAAAAGATAAAAATGTAAAAAAAGTTAAGAAAACAAAGAGCAAGGAGCCCATTTCATTCTTATTTTTCCTTTTTTATTCAGTTTTTATTTTCACTGTAATTGCCTTCTTTTTCTAGTTTATATCATTCTTCTTTTCATAGATCTTCGCTTTTACTCGCCTTTCTGTTCTAAAAATACAATTGTTACTTTATTATTTTCACCTTTACCTTTCTATTTCTAGTCATTCACCTCCAAAGAACTTAATAATAGACCAGCGTTGTTATTATTAATAATATTAAGTTTGTTCTTTATATGTATATGTGAAGGTCCAAATCTGGTATCTTTGTTTCCAAATGTCCTTCTATGACTTATGGTATCATTCACGATGAGTAAATTTAAAAATGAATGTATGTGAATATGGCAGTTTTGTGCTCAATTGTATAAAATTTGGATCAATGGAATATAATTTGAATGAATTCTCAGTGGTATTAGGGTATTTCGAATAGCTATCAAATTCCAATTTTTTGTGTATTTTTAGAAATGTATGAGCAATAATTTGATACATAATAAATTCGGGCCTATAGTCTGCAAAAGGGCCAATCATGCACTCAAATCTTTGGCAAATGCACAACACTACAATATCCTAACATTTTTTTCTGGCATGCCTTCCAAATGGGGAGAATGTGATGCACAAAAAGAATGTACATTTTGGAAACTGTCCCTCATATTGTCAACGAACGATTTGCAATAAAGGAATGTCACTCAAGGAAGATAGCATTTCTCATGCCACCTTCTACTTGTGTTTTCGGAGAGGGTGGGATTCAGCAGTGGAGAAACTTTATCTCAAAGCTTGGGACGAGGGTTGGGGCGGAAAGGGGAGATGTGCCGGGATTAAAAGCAGCGTTCAGATCCAAGCAGATATCACCAAGTCAAGTAAATACTCTTTCTGACTGAAGCTTTGCCCAATCCCGCATTAAGACTACCAAGTTGGATTACGTCCGTTCAGACGTACCGGTGTGGGAGCCTTACAGTGTGGGCCTTCCACCCTCTAAGACAAAAGAGTATTCTTATCTGCAGCAATTATGAGCGCTTTGGTAAAGAAATCGGCCCCATTTACTTGGTTTCCTTAGTGTATCGTTTCTGTTCATTACTGCACAGTACAGTGCTTTCTTAAGCACGAGTCCCCAGGGCTTCAAATGTCTAGGGTTACAAACGGAATGTTATGCCCCATTAAATGTCTCAAGATACAAGGAAAAAGTATGGGGTCTTAAAGCACACAGACCGCACAGAATTTTCTTAATGACATCCGTACTTAGTGGGAAGCAGAATATCAGTGATAAATTATGAAATTTTCGCATTTTTTGAGTGTCCATTAACAATAAGCTCAGAATATACAACAATGTGACTATTTGCTCTGCATAATAATTGCGGAATATTTTTACTTTGCAAAATTACACGAGCAGCTGTTTTCATACGTACATAATTATGGGGTGATGTTTATTGTTATTTGAAAACTAGCTTACATTTACAAGTCTTCTTGGCTTGTCTATAGCTTCTTGCCATTGAAGAACTCCTGTAGTTCGAAATATAGCAATATCAACTTTGACTTTATCTTAGTGCTTTATCCTCGTCTACTTTTATCATTACTGTTAATTTGTTACATTGTTAATAGTGTTATTTTATTTTTATTTTTCATTTATTTATATATACATATATATATTTATTTATTTATCGGTCTACTTCTTCTCTCAGCTGCTTCCTTTCCGCCCGAAGACTACCATTATTTCTTCTGTTAATCCTCCTATGTTCTTCTGATTCAATTTTGGTATTATCTTCTTCATTTTCTTGTTTTTGAACTGACTCTTCTTGTATGCATCTGTCTTGTCTTTCTCTGGGATCTTCTAGGGGAATATACGATTTCTGACATTTGGAATTTCTCTCTTATTTGGTTTTTATTGTTTATATGCTCTTCTGCCATTTACAGGTGTTTTATTTGCTAAATCCTTCAATACCCCTAAATTCATCTTGATCTCTCATGATGTTTCAAATGCATTTCCCTGCAAGTAGCCATCTTTTCTCAGATACTGGACTGGTATTTAGGGCATTCGATTAAAGCATGTTCCGGTGTGTCGATCACGTTACAAATTGTACCTGTGTTGTTTTCTTTTAATTTAAATATTTACAAATATTATGGACCATGTCCTGTCACACAATTTACTAAACCCTTACTAAGTTGGGTATGTTTGAAATGTAATCTTTCTTTTATAGCTGGGAAGATTTCATACGCTTTTCTACCTTCTTTTATTTCATCCCATTCTTGTTGCCATATTTGTAATAAAGAATATTTTATTTCCTTTTTATTTCTATAAATTCTGCCAATAATATCCATTATTTTAATTGTTTTGTTTATAAGTCAATAAGAGGCTGCTCTCATGCGGATTAGATAATCAATTGGCCATATACCCAAGATTACTAATAGTCCCATTATATATATGGAAAATGTCCCCATACAATAATAATTTTCTTCTTTGGGAGCTCTTTAAAGTGTGTCTAAAATATATCTCGCGTGCTTTTTCCTCCAAACTCCTCCTCCATGGTTTAATATAGCTGCAAAGAAGCTGTTGTGATAATAGTTTTATTCCGTCAACTTGTGTATTGAAATATCTTTGTCCAATATTGGCCAACTTAAACACTTTTTTGGGGGGGGGATTTTTTACATTTTCTTAAAATTTAATTTTCATCCAAATAGATACCTAGATATTTATTTACTTCTTGTCTTTTTATATTAGTATTATTAATATTAATAATGGGGTTTCTGTTTAAGTTTCTTTTTAAAAACATTTATAATGCTTTGTGAGGAGTTGCTTCCAATTTTACTTTTATGCATCAATTACTTACATTATCATTTATTATATATGATCTCTTTTCTATTTCCTTTCTAATATTGGCTTCTATTATTATTAGTAAATCATGGGATAATCACTTTTATGCTATCTATCCGAATTTCTCTATTATAAATTCCAAAAATATGTCCCATAATATCGGCTTTAAAATTTATCCTTGGGAACATTCTTTAGTAATTTTCTTTGTAACTGGTTTGCACCTTAGCATATGTCTTCTTCTTTTTGGAATAATCAGTAATAATAATAATAATAATAATAATAATAATAATAATAATAATAATAATTTTGATATAGAATCAAATTAAGCACTGGAGAATAAAAAATAATAATGTGTTTGAAAGCTATCCGCTATTTCAAAAGCTCAAGTATTTATATTAGCAGTTCAAATTAAAATATTGCGATTTATTAATATAGCCATATTCTTATAAATAGATCCATTTGCCACTTGACTATTCAGTAGGGGTAAATAACACCTAAAGGTCTTTATTTTGCCAGTTTATATTATTTATTCTTAAATGCACAGATAGAGGTAAGAATAGCGCAGCTGAAATGCTGCATAATATTCGCCGTCAAATGAATTACGTAGTGAAAGTTCGTCAGTTAAAGCAGTTAGCCATAGAGAGTGTTTGCATATCGTTTGGGCCTGTCTAATAAATAAGCTCAATGGTAAGTAGCAAAACAGTAGAAATAATTCTTATCTAGTAATGCAAGAGGAAGATTCTACCAATTTTGTGACATTACAAGGGAAATATTTGATGGTACCGGCGTTTAAAGTTCCTACGTAGCTAATTTTCCCTTGTATTTTTTTTTTATTTATTTATTTATCTGTTGGGCGACTGTGAAATGCATACACTTGGAGAGCAAACATTGTTTCGATTACTTCCCAACTTTCTATTACACTGATTCTCTTTCTGCTGAACATTCCTTTACATAAGCATAGCTGGGTAGAAGCAGTTATCAATCGCATTCCACTTCTAACGTTTGACATCATCTTATCGCAGTAATAAGTGGTCTCGATAGCAAAAAGAAGCTTAGGTTGAGAGCCACGTTTGGTGCTCCAGCTATGGTAAATTTGCATGTAGGATTTCACTTCAGCGTTCTCATTGCAGAAGATAAATCAGGGGAGAATGATTTCGCTTAAGGGTTGCCAACGGTAGACCTGTTTTGTGCTCTCTCGAAAGTGAAGAGAAGGATGTCCCTTGCTGTCTTGTATCTTGACATCGACCAAAAGGTGCAAGAAATTTCGCATAGGTACGCTATAGCAGTTAGTTTGCTTCGTGGTTTTTGTTACATGATTTCAGTACAGGCTTGGTATAATACTGTGTGCTTTGCTGGGTTCTGCTGTGCTTATTCTTGTACGAAAGATAAATGTCTATAACTAATTTGCATTAGTTGCAAAACGATGTTTTCAGACATTTGAATTTTTCACACATTTCAAATTGACATTTGAGAATGTCAATTTCTAATAGCGAGTTATGCTTACTGTTTTGCGACTGTACAATTCTTTTCATTACATTTTGGAGCTTTAAAAATACTAGAGCTGTTCTTTCAAATGGATTGAGTTTAAGGAAAGCATTTTAAAACTTCAGCCTAGTTTTAATTTTAATTGTTTTAATTCTATCTAATTCTTTCGAAACTGCAATTTTAAATATATAAATATCTACATAACTAAAATTAATGTTTATTTTTATATACGTTATTTGCATTGCAATTATATGCGCAAAATGCAAGCTGTTTCCTTAGGAATAAGTTCATAAATTAGAAAAATTGGAAAATGAGAATAAAATATTTCAGATAATTTATTTAAAAAAGCTCATAATTGGCTTAAATACTAAATAGTGTTTCTCACTAATACACATTTAACTCCTCTTTGTAGATTTTCTCTCACTGTTTCTCACATAACAGAAATATCCATATAAATATCATCCTACTCACAGACTTTTTATATGTGGCGAGCTGATCTTTAGTTGTGGCTTATGATTTCCATTTTGTAACTATAATATAAACAAAATATTAATGTTTTAAAATTACTCATTTCTTCCTTGGAGCTAATTAAGCAGTGTTTATTTCGCTTTTGGGATGATATACCTAATATCCACATGTGCATATCTAAAGTGTCGGAAATTCAATATAGTGCTACCGTGAAGTTCCTTTAACACAGGGTGTTGGTTATAAATCTTGTCCGCTAATGAGGCTATCAAGCATAGCGCAATCGATGGCGCCCTTACTTCCACCCCGCTTCCTAAAACTTGCATTCAAGCTTACACTTTAGATATTACAACTGAGCTCCCTCGACCAAACAAGCACTCTTCGGGAAAACGCATTCTGATTGACATGGTCAAATTTCTGATTTTATTGTTATTCTTTCCCTTTACATTCCAAATCTTTAATTTTGAAAGTGATTTTGTTGGTGAACCTTCAAGATTTGCACCAATTTAGTCTTATTTACCCTCTCAACGCCCTCTCTCGTGTTTTTGCTTTGCTTTGCATTCTCTCAAATTTAACTGCATGCCCAATATCATAAATTGCAATTCTGGAAGGTGGCAGTTAACAAAGAAAAAACTATTCAAATTAACATACAAAACTCCGTTGCTCTAGAGTCACTAACAGTCTAATCATCTTCGCGAGTAAGTGTGTACTGTCGTGAGACAACATTCAAGACTAATAAGGGAAGCAGGATTGAAATTTAGGCGCCGCCGCCTGTAGTACGCCAGTAGCCAAGGCACGAATCACCGCATGAATGGGCAAGATTTATAACTGAAACCTGTGTATGTACATGTATGTATTTTTATCGTCATCTTATCTGACGGTCTCTTAAATCTGATCGAATAATATATTTATGCATAAAAGGAAATAATAATACACCTACTAATATATTTACGATGATCCCAGGAAGTGGGGGGTAGTCCACAAATTATATTTATAATAAATCATAGATTGTGGTGTAGTACCTATATAGCATGAAATAGTTTCAAAATTAATTTCTTTAGAAGTTATTTACCCTTACCTGAAAAACTAATATGCAATATAAATAAATGAGCTAATGAGTAATTCTTGAAAGTAGAAACAAATCTATTTACTGGGTCTATTTAAAAGCTTTTAAACAATCAGAGCAGATGGGGTGTTGCAAGAATGAAAAATACTTGCTGTGGATGAAAATATGGTGACTGCTTCAAAATGCTGTATAGGGGTAAAGTAAATGAAAATGATTCGTAAAGTACAGGACTAAAAGTTAAGAAATTCTCAATTATAAAATCTATAGAATAGAAAAAACCCGAAATCTTGGAGTGAAATCGATTTAAGCCGATGTTGTAGGTAATGTTCATAGATTTGATTGATTTATTTATGGACGCTCTTTAACATCTCAGGTCATCAGCGTCCCATTCAACTCAGGGCGTGAAACGGCCGACAAATTTTGCTCAGAGGCCTCTCTTTCAGGCTTGAGGTTCTTTTTCGTGCCGCAAATGTACGACACGGGACCCACGGCTTTACTTCCCTTCCGAAGGAAGCCATACTTAGGATTTTTACGCCCGAAAAAATCCATCGATCCTGGCCGGGTTCGAACCCGCGTTTTGGGTTTAGGAGGCAAGTATGGTAACCACTACATCACCAGGACCGACAATGTTCATAGATGACCATATCAGTTGAACAGAGATATGAAAGCAAACAATGCAGGTGGAAATGCTGTATAATTAATTGTGTGCAAATTAGTGCGACGTCTAGTTTTGAGAAAATTCCAGTTAAGTTTGTATTTCAATGTAGTGGGGCTTATGTACGGTCGAATAGCCCTGCTGTTGGCTCAAGAGTTAATTTCATTTGGGTCTTGAATTGTACAGGCCACGCGCTAATAAGATTCTGGGCAGCTAGCCCTTTCCCTTAACACGTGCCTTACACATATCATCTCTGTGCGGTATGGGGATTTTAATTACTGCTAGCCTCGTGTTTGAGAAGCCCGCCCCTCACAACTCTTAGCTTGCCCGCATATGGAATGTGCAATCCTCGGGCTTTGTTTTTACGATTTGATGAAAATATGTCAGATTTATGTAGTTTTAGTGATGCAGTGGTGGAGAAGAAATGTTGTCTCCCCTAAGTTTGTATTTATATAACTATGAAATAATCATGCAAAATAGTTTGGTCAGGACTAAATCTCTCTATGCAACTAGATAATGTTAACAACTTCATATTATTTACAGCCTCTGACACTCTTGCTTTCCTACATTTCCACACAGATATAGGACATGTTTTTATAATATTTAAAAAATGAAATACAAATATCACGGAAATTTATTACTTAAGATAACAATGCATTTAAGATGTAAATATGCCTCAGTTCGGTTGTATCGATCAGTTTATCTTGATATGTAATGGTTTTTAAAATACGGCAAGATTTGGAATATACGGTGTAAATAAAGTGAAGATACGTGAAAATTATGAGGAAAATAAACATGCATATTTTAAAGATGACAACAAATACTCGAGTCGATCCTATTGTGTAGTGTAGTGGTAACCATACTTAACCTCCTAAACCCAAGATCATGGATTCGATCCCGGCCAGGAAAGATGGATTTTTTCGGGCGTAAAAACCTTAAGTGTGACTTCCTTCGGAAGGGAACTAAAGCCGTGGGTCCCATGTCGTAAATTTACGGAACGATGAAGAACCTCAAGCCTTAAAAAGAAGCCTCTGACAAAATTTGTCGGCCGTTTCACGCCCTGGTTTGAATGGGACACTGATGATCTGATATGTTAAAAGAGCGTCCGTAAATAAACCAAATAAAAACAGGTACTGGAGCAAGAACTAATTTCCCTGAGTCCAGACGTAGCGATCACACTTAGCGTGATGAGCTTTGAGAGCAACCACTCCTGTCAATCGGATTAGAAAAGGGAGGATTTTGGATACTGAAGCTCAACAAGGGCTATTTGTACCCTACTTAACCTCTTGTAGGTAAGGATACGAAGGGCATCCATACTATGGAGCGGTGCTGGTACGGATACAGGTATCCCTAACATTCCCAGATTCTTTTTCTTTTGTGGTTCTTTTACGACGCCGGCGCAGTCTCTCTTCCAAGGAATTCAGAAGCGCTGCTGTCACACCAGATACCAACGCAGATTTTTAATGGGCAAATCCATCACTGCCCACCGCTCACCACCAACCCACGTTATCTGGGCTTTGTAAGCCTGAAACGATGAACAAGGAAATGAAATGAGAGGGAATGAGGAACAAGGAAGGTACATATCCTTCCGAGAGTTCGCTTATGTGACATGGGTAAACTACCATAATAGCCAAGGTCACAATGATCGGTCCCACGGTACTTGAATCCGATATCTCCCCAATGCGAGGTGAAAGGTTTATGCCTTAGCCACCCCTATTAGTACCACTCCATTACTCTGTTCTTTATCTCAGAGTGATCCTTCAGATATTGTATGAACACGCCAAAATTATATACATACAATAGGATAGACCTGGGCTAAACAGTGGATTTTTCAGTACCTCCCTGTGGAATTTATTCAGAACAAGAATTGGACGCTTGTAGAGGAGCATTATCGAACAACACAACACCAGAGTTTAGCGCAATAGTTACAGTGTCAATATACCCCACTGCTGACTGTGAATATACGTTAGAATCAGCAAGGTCTTCGGGCAGAAATAAAACCGACGTGTTTATTCAATAAGAAATAGCGTCACACGTACATAATGCACAAAAGATAACCCATATTTAGGCAACATTATACCCATACGCCTAACAAGCGGGAGGTTGCTTTCTTTAATCATTGTCATCTTTCCACTTGACTACGTGTGGTTTGAATAGACAAATGATGAGTTGATGAAATCGACACAACTCACGGAGACAAAGGTGTATTTTGGAGGTTGAGGTAAACCAAACAAGAGTTCAATATTAACTCACGAATATAAATATCAATTATTTGATCTATAAAGTGAGCGAACTTTAATGTAAAAGAACTGCTATAAATATAAGATGCTTTCAGAAACGTGATAAGATATCGTGAAATGTTAGCTTACATAACGTTTCTTCCACATCATCATATTGGGTCAAGGGAAGATTTGGCTATATATTTGGAATTTTTAATTAGCTATTTTTGCTGAAACATGCGCGGATACAAATACATCAAATACAATTTCTCCTTTCCAAATTAGTAAAGAAAAATTCGAAGTTATGATCAGGACTCCAACCTAGATTCTGACGCTGTAAACATTGAACTACCCTATTCTGTCCGGCCACTCTGTGAAAATTCTCCCACGGAGTCTATATAGAGTACACGAACCAGTCCGGCTGTGTCCTCCAATTTTTCCTGTCTGATTCCAATATAAAATCTAGAGCACACAACTTGATATGCAAACTACATCTGAGTATATCTTGTGATAATATGTTTATTTTTACATTGTGAACTACTACTGTTAGCTCATACCTTCCATACAAATAGAGCATGTATTAAATGCGTTTGGAAAGTTAAGCAAACATACTGCAGGGATGTTCTTATGTTGCTGGAGTTCAGGGATAATAGATAACTCGCAAGAGGTTTGTGGTGATGTAATGAATGCATCTAATAGACAGTATTAAGGCGCCTTTAGTTTCTAGAGATAAAAAGGAAGATCTGTTCATAGTGAAATCCGCACGTTAATGGCGAACATTATTCATTCCTTACAGAATTGTTCTCGTGGTTGGAAGACTACATTGAACGTGATTACCAATTAAATGAATCAATCCTAGGAGAACAGGTTGATTGAGAAATATTTTTACTCAATATTTATGTTCTCAGAAGGAAATAGATGAAATTGAAAAGTACATGGGCTCTGAAAATGAAAACCTTTGTCCTGAAGCAAATATCAAATCTTTAGACACTGAGAAAAGGGCATAAAGAGTTGACAAACTGTTGATACTTTCCAAGCAATATCAGGTATAAAGGATGTGAGAGTTTTTCGTAAGGACAATTTAATTTAATTTTCTTTACAATTCAATAATAAATACCATCATATAAGTTAACAAAATTCCATTGCATACTTTTCAGAGTGCAACTGTTAACACATTTTACGTGCTAATATTTCAGGAGTGTTTTCCTACACATCGATTTAATATAATGCTGGAATAAAATAACACAATAATCTAGAGTGCATTTAAAATATACATAACAAATATAAAATAATAATGAAACAAATTTTCATTGGAAAGTAACTCACACTATAGGATATGCTTCAAAGAGTGAATAATTTGGAATTGTTGCTTTTTTCCTTTTTCAGCAATTAATCTTTTTGTACTTTCGTTTTGTTGCCACTACTAACACGGGTAGGCGTTGCTTTTTTTTTTTCTGCTCAGTGTTTTACTCGCCCGATACTTCAAAATTAAATCGAAGCTATCCTTTTAGAATTTCGTTTATTTTTATTAATTTTGCTTTGTTATTTAACTAACGTTAACACCCCATTTGTTAATGGAACTTATCGCTCTGCGCTTTGTGTATGTTCCATTCTTCATCAGCCGCGAATTTGTGGTTTTGTGCATTTCAGCAGAGATAGTTTCATTAATGTCATATTCTGCAGAAGTACAGTTTTGGTTGATTTTAGAACAGAACACAATTCTAAACACAAGCTGTTATAGATGTGTTATTCAGATGTATAAATATTGCTAAAGTATCAACACTATATGTATTTGAATTAATTAATTTATAAAATAACTTTAGATCTAATGAACTGAGACACTAAAACAGTGCGGCAGGTAATAAAAATTGCGATATGTCCCGAACTCAATAGCTGCGAAAGGCCAAGACTTACCGCAAGATAGCTGCGTCATCTGCGTCTTGCACAGAGTGCAGCATTGCAGGAGCGTATGATAAGCACAAGACACCCCGTTGGCCGCTGCCATGCATTCTTGATCTGCGACCGCTAACTCTCCATTAGGTAGCTATTCATTTGTGATTTCGAGGCTGGAAAAACTGTTCCAGACCTTTCTTACTTACAGCATTTCTAATCAAATATCGGGGATCGAATCCGGAATCTCTCTGCTAGCGGTCAGCAAAATTAACTACTAAAGCACAATGACAGTCTAGTTACGTCGCTACTGTTGTTTAAACACATGAACTATAAGGGCTGAAAAATGTTTGTTTATACTAAGCTTGCTTAAAAATATATTTATACATTACGGAGCTTGCTTAAAAATATATTTCTTCAGATTTGAAAAAAAAAAACACCTAATAAAGCTGAATTTATTTATATTGATAACTAATAATTATATGAAGTCTTAGACTAATAATTTATATATTATTATACAGTAAGCTTTTAGTAAAATGTGATATATTGTCATATATCCACTATTACTATTCATCCTTATTTTTCATTCTTCTGATGTGGCTTCCCTGAAAAGTCGTTTTGTATTGGAGATAGAGCAAAAGAAAAAGAAAAAGAAAATATAAGTTTTACTGTTACAAGAGCTGTGTTTTCCAACGTGTACATTTGTCCATGGCATAGTAATATCAACGAATATTTAAAACGCTTATGTTTAAATACCCTGTAAAGCCTTCAATTTCAAGAACCTACTAAAAATGAAAAATGAGACTTTCCATTATATTAAAAGTTAACTTTTTTAGTGATGATATATTGTATGTACAAGGTGACATAAAGGCCACTTTCTCAAAAAAAAAACTGTTCACAATTTTCACTTGTTTATGCATTAACACGTATACGGATACGATTGCTAGAACAAATGATTATCATGCTGAAAATAACATCCTATGACGTTCTGCTTTCTTGTTGGTGTCCTATTTGTGTGTGCTAATGGTTCCTCTTACAACAAGAAGTTAATTATGAATTTTGGAAAACCATTCAGGGACCGACGAAATGAAATGGAATGCTTATTAACAGCACCGTTTTATTTTTGTTTTCGTGATATAAAAATTAAACATTATTATTGCTGGAAATAGTGCACATATAGTATGAACTATTTATTGATATATCCAAATATAACAATGACAAATAATACAACATTTTCCAGAACTGTCCGTAAATTTCAGGAAAACGGAACATTCATATTTATTAGTTATTTATTATCAAAATAATAAGTATTGCAATGCAGGAATGTTAACGGCATTAAACTATTAAATAATTTAAAAGCAGCAGAATTCCAAATCTAAGGCTAGCAGATTTAAAATACATCACAAAACAGCTTTAAACATCTAGGAAAAGATGATACACTACCAAAAATTACTACATATGGATTATGAAAAGAAAATTGAAATTAAGGTGTCATCGACAAGTTCTTCCGCATCTGGGTTATGTGCACCGCACAGGAGAAAGTTGGTATTCCTATATTTCTTGCATTTATTCCTTCCTTTGAAGCAGGTTTTTACAGCTAAACGCCCGCCGTTGCTAAGGGCTGAACTGTATATTTGCCTTGATTATTAAGTCAACAGATTAATTATACGTTAGGCTTTTAGTATTGTCACCTGAATCCGCTTACCTAGTGAAATCTCGACCACACTAGGGATGCCGAGCTACTTCTCGATGACCTGATATTTTCATATGATGTATATACCTAATCGAGTGGAGAATTTCTGATATTTGTTTTGCCGAAGATTACACGTTTACATTTAAAAATGCACCGAATGTTCAACACTGTCGAATATAAGGCTTCCGAAAATGAGCCCTATTTTCTACTGACGTAAGTCGAATTTCCAGAAGAAAAAACTTAAGTTTTGGCGTTTAGAATCGTCACATAATTGGTCGATTTTTTCCCCCTTTATAAGAACTCTACAGGAGAAATTTTCTTGTATCTATTACATTAACGCTTAAGACCGCAAGTGACAGAAATAGCAAGGGAAATAGATTCAGATGAAGTGTCCTGCACACAAGAATTGAAATATTGTTAATCGTTTTTTAAGCATTTAAATTTTTGGTTCAAACCATTTTATTAAATGGCCTGCACAATGACCCAATCTTTCTCAAAAATAAGTTTTTAATAAAAATAATGTGATAAGAGATTTTAAATTTTCATCAGTTGAAAAATTCCATTCAAAACGAATGTCATGGGATACAATATAAATAACAAATAAATGTCTTAAGGGAGTTAAAGCGATAGATTGGGCTATTATTTAGTAGCAGGGAGAGGGCATTTTGAGCATTTGTTATAATTAGCCATAAAATGTGCAAAAATATGCTTCTGTTAAAAAATTCTATGAAGTTAATATGTTTAGTATTGCTCTTATTTTATAGCACCATAAAGTACTAAGTAAACGTATGAAAAAGAATAAAATGCTGACTTATTAAAAAAAACTTCTTTATAAGTTTATGATTCTTCTCAAGTCAATGTGAAAAAGATTGTTTCTGTAAAAATAAAATGATATGAAAATGTTGTATATATGTTGGGAGTATTTAATATGTTGTGCATTACGAAAATTGCATATTTTATGAAAATATAAATTTGCATATTCTTCTTATCCTCAGTAAAATTAATATAAATTTTATTCTTTATTTATCCTTCGGCTCTCATTGTGATAAAGTTACATGCCTTTGAAGAAGAACAAGGGTTGTTCGAAATATAGCAAAAATTGTGTGACTGTTTAAGTGTTTTATCTATTCCTGTTTCTCTAGTACTTGGTATTTTAGTTACATTGTTCCAAGTGTAACTTAATTTTTCATTTTTATTTTACATTTATAGTTCTTTCACGCGCCGTGTTTAGGATAATAATTGGAAAGGAAGATTCTGAGTTGAAATTTTCGGGTTTTCTGCTACAATTTTCAAGTATTGTTCTTCATTTCTATCTATGAAAATTAATTAATGCAACAAACAAATATAAAATATTATTCTTAACAAAATCTTAAATTTTCTGATAAAATAATTATGGCAGCAAATATTCCAACATTTAACATATAAAATCCCTATGTTGCGTCATTTGATTCATTACTCTGTACATAATTAGCACATTTAAATGTTCATTAATATGCTGCTATTGATTTTAGAAAGTAATACATTATAAATGTATCATTAAAGATAGGATTATTTAATGTTATTTATTATGAAATATTACATTTTATTATAATATTGATGCAAATATAAGCTACTTAGAATGCATATTTTTCTTTCTTTAGTAAAATTATTATAAATTTTTATTCTTTATTTTATCCTACTGTTCTCATATATTAACATATTTTTAGTGTTATATAATCAGCATTTTTTAAACTCTCTGCCTATAAGGAAAGCAAAGCTTAGGGCTATCATAATATCTTTTTTGTGTACATTTATAATTTCAACAAAAACTTCATTCCTTGCAGATATTGATGTAATGCAAAATGTTAACCGACACAGAAAGTTCCATTAGCACGTAACAGCCTAAGAAAGAAAAACAATCATTTTATTTTTTTCATTGCATGTAATTATAAATCGCGAACTTCTTAAAAGCACGAAATAAAGTGTGAAATTTTGATTTTTACAACAAATTTAATATAAAATTTCCATAAGCTGCAGAATACTCATAAATGCGTTTCATAATTTCCAAATTATAACTGAAAGCGCTCTGTGGTTTGTTATTTTTAGCTCGTTTGAAAGCTCAACGTTAAAAAGCAAGCATATACACAGTTTGCGAGATAAAATTGTCAAAATGCTACAAAATATTTACGGGGGCTTTGCACCGTTGCAGTTTCTTTAGCGTGCTGGAATGTTTGGCAAACATGAACAAACAAACCCTATGAAAAAAAAATTAAAACAGACAGAGGAAAAAAAAATAGCATCAGATTCCCAAATCAACATATTGCGTCGGTGTGGTTTGGTTCGTTTGTAATGTATATGAGAAATTGTTTCCACACACCTCAACATTTCACAGCACATTAATTCCAAGCGCGAGTCTGTGTGGGTGTATACACAAATTCCGTTATTTACAAAAGTTTGCAAAGTGCATGCGAACTCCGGGGCGCTCTACGATAAAGCGCATTTGTATACAAACATCAGTCGCGCTGGCACCCAGCACTTATCTGCCGAGGTCAGCTTTTCTGTTTATCCTTGCCTGTAATGTACGATGCCAGAGCGGTTTTGCTTTTGCACAGCATGCGAGTGTTTACTAGCAATGTAAAATGCACTCTGGCGAATGTCTTATCGGTGTTTAGTGCATAAATTGAAATCCTTTAGCAGATAACACGAGTCCTCAGAACTCTAGAGCTGCAAAAATTCGGGTCAATGCAGGTTTTTTAGCACTCATGTGAACGCGCCGTCTAGACCCCAGCTTTTGTTTCAGTGACTATTGCTGGTTAGTAGCAGCATCATGCTCGCTTCTTCCATCCACGTTGTGTTTCCCAAGTGCCTTTTCCCTTATATCCCCCTTTCATGCTTTATCCATTTTGCTCTATTTGTCATTAAAGCAACTGTACCAAGTAATTTCAAAAGTCCGACCAATATTGATCTCAAACGTTTAATTTCCGTAGTTTTTTAGAGTCTGTGGTTCAAATTTGCGATGCACATGAGTATAATATCGTAACATTATAAAATTCAACTTGTTTTCTCCAGTGGTTTCATATTCTCAAGCTGCTTGTAGCTGTACTAGGGCAATCAGAAAATAACATTTCCCTTTTTTTCTTTTTAAATAAGTTGGTAATGCGAAGACAATTTAATTTGACACGTTTTCCTAAACCTTTCTACAGTCTTTGGCAACGATGGAGAGACTGCATCGTTTTAGAAAATGATATTGATGTGCATATAACACAGCGAGCTGTTACAGAGGTTCTGAATGCAGCAGTTGATACAGATTCGCATTCGTGAAAGACTGCAGAATGTTTATGGGGATTCAGCATTAATTAAAAGCTGGGTTCGTCGATATCAAAACTGAAGGGCAAACTCCATTGGCTGATGAAAAGGAGAGCTGGCCAACCGTCCACTGCAGTGACTCAACGCAACATAGCTAGGTAACCACTGACAAATTGGTCAGCGTATTAAACAAGGTTGCCCACTGTCTCCAGCATAGTTTAATATACCGGGTGTAACAAAAATGCACGAGAATGTCAAACATTTAGGTGCATATTACTTTCATATTGAGGATGAACATGCATGGGTCCGAAAACTCTTCATTCCCTTCAACGCTTCATACATTCAAGAAAGAAGTGTCTCACAAGGTTCAGATTAGCACTTGGAAAGGAAATAAAGTAATCAATGTTTCCATGGAAAGAATTGGCCAGCTGTGCGCAGAAAAACTTCAGTATTAGGAGTTAGATTCTTGAAACTCAAAGAATTTGGCGGTATTAAAACCTGATTCTTGGAGGTATATCCTGGCAGAATACAGGGAAACAGAAATTTTAAGAAAGAAGCATTTACCACACAATTTCTCAATTCCAAATGAATTTTGAACGCTTGCATGAGAGATACATCGCAAATCGGGAATATTTCCGTCGAAGACCTATTAAGAAATCTAATGGCTGTAGAGAACACTTGGGAGTTGGGTATATATGTATGCTCCTATTTATAGGTACGAAGGCAATTATAGCAAATGTTTCCCTTCTTGGATATAACATATTTTGATTGTTAAACGGACGGTATGGCAAGTACCACCGTAATGTTCATTAGGCAAGTATAATAATTTGTGTACTTTTAACCTACCACAATAAACAGCAAGTACTACTACTACTACTTCTCCTACTACTACTGCTGCTACTTCTCCTACTACTACTACTACTATTATTACTGCTACTTCTACTACTTCTCCTACTACTACTACTACTACTACTGCTACTTCTCCTACTACTACTACTACTTCTCCTACTACTACTACTACTACTACTACTACTACTACTACTACTACTGCTACTTCTCCTACTACTACTACTACTGCTGCTACTTCTCCTACTACTACTGCTGCTGCTGCTACTACTACTACTACTACTACTACTACTACTGCTGCTGCTACTTCTCCTACTACTACTACCACTACCACTACTACTACTACTACTACTACTACTGCTGCTACTTCTCCTACTACTACTACTAATGCTACTTCTCCTACTACTACTACTACACTACTACTATTGCTACTTCTCCTACTACTACTACCACTACCACTACTACTACTACTACTACTGCTACTTCTCCTACTACTACTACTACTACTACTACTACTACTACTACTGCTACTTCTCCTACTACTACTACTACTACTACTACTACTACTACTACTACTACTACTACTCTACTACTGCTACTTCTACTACTTCTCCTACTACTACTACTACTACTACTCTATTGCTACTACTACTACTACTACTACTACTACTACTACTACTGCTGCTACTACTACTACTACTACTACTGCTACTTCTCCTACTACTACTACTACTACTACTACTACTACTACTACTACTACTACTACTGCTGCTGCTACTTCTCCTACTACTACTACCACTACCACTACTACTACTACTACTGCTGCTACTTCTCCTACTACTACTACTACTACTACTACCACTACCACTACTACTACTACTACTACTACTACTGCTACTTCTACTACTTCTCCTACTACTACTACTACTGCTACTTCTACTACTACTACTACTACTACTGCTACTACTGCTACTTCTACTACTTCTCTTACTACTACTACTACTACTGCTACTTCTACTACTGCTACTAATACTACTACTACTACTACTACTACTACTACTACTGCTACTTCTACTACTACTACTACTGCTACTTCTACTACTTCTCCTACTACTACTACTACTACTACTACTACTACTACTACTACTGCTACTAATACTACCACTACTACTACTGCTACTACTACTACTACTACTACTACTACTACTACTACTATTCCTTCTGCTGCTACTTCTCCTACTATAAAAATCAAATCAAATCCATGAGTGAAACGACTATATTTTCAACTTTGAACATTATGCGCCGATAGATACGTTATTGTTCAAGTAATTCCGCTGCTGTCCGCAATGGGATGCTGTACATCGGTGGCTGTCATTGAAGATGAAAAGGCACACTCTCTGTCACACAACCAGTCGTTTACGACATTTCACCGTGAGTTTCTCACCAGATTTCACAAAAATTCCACCTGAAACTGGTAATCAACAATTCAAGTTAAAGTGGTATCTGTGTAAGGGAAAATCGCCTTGCCGACCTTCGGTCTCTGGAAATTATGTTAAAAATAATTCTGCAACTCTGCAATTCTCAAAATACCGTGCTGCATGTGTTATATTACCGCTTTAGAAAACAGCGGTTTAGGGTTTAGAAAACAGCTAACAGCGTGCTATTCATGACATCAACATCTTTTATGTAGGTGGTAGGTATGTCGGCATAGTTTCGGGATTTGGTAGATTGAGAACTATCACGCTTATGTGGAACATATCAAATTCACCTAAAATTAATACTTTCTGTCCCATGACTACTGTTTATTTTTCTTCGCAAAATACAACGTATTGGTGTTGGCTTAACTAGACATATAAACCGAATTGATGATGGCACAGCTGGTGACAGTCAGGGATAGGTTGATTTTCACACTTAAGTACGACAGCACTTAAAGGAACCTCCTCCTCTAATCGCGTTGGATCGGCCTTTGTGAGTTCTTGAGCACAAGATTTCGTTCACCGGATCTCATTCCTGCGACATTTTCTTATAAATTACCTTTACATCTGACCTTTGAAAGGGAATCGACAGATTAAATATTATTTGTGTCTGGGAGGAAATTTATTACCAAATCTGGCATATGACGACCTCGGTGCTGGGAACGGTGTGAATTAATTAATTAATTCTTTGAATAACTGATAGCCCCAAATTTTGTCGCCAATATGCCGCAGTTTTTAAAATAGTGTGTCTCAGGATGTTCCGTTTGAGCCAATGGGAAGGGCAAGGTATCTGACAGTTACACAAAAACCCGTAGAGTACTCTAAACACAATTTATTACTGAATATTCCCCATACGTCTGACTGTCCGCAGCACTTGAGGACGACTTTAATAGTTCTTTATCCCACTCTTGCACGGTTTAAAACTAAGCTAGTTTCCAAACCAGTACTTGCATATCTAATTGCTAGCACACTGACTGTCTATCTGATTGATTCAGTGGATATCAACTTTATTATCACGTATCTAAAAGTCGATTCTGAACTTGACTCACCGTCTACTCTAAAGGCGATTGACCGACTGACTCTTCTGATGTCAAACCTGGTAACTTTCTCTTCCTCTAGGTCATTCGGTCGTTACGTTGTATAATCTTTTTGTATTACTACTTTTGTGAATATCATTGGATTTCCTTATCCGATACAAGAATTCTCATTGGTTAATGCATAGCTAAGACTGGATCCGTTCATCTCTTACTTGACGCGATTTTATGATTTATTGCTCTGTTTACCTTGGTCGGAGCCGCGCCAAAGATTTTATAGAGGCGGTGCAATTTCTACAGGCTTGCGAGGGTCAGTTTATGACTCTGTTATATCTGTTCTTTCCACAAAAGGAACCCTTCTGCTTGCGCTTTCAAAGCGATCCCTTCCTGCTTTTCCTAAAGTTGGTTTTTCCACACGGTCAATCCTAAAGGCTGGCGAGAAATTCTTGTTACATACAAACATATACTCTCATAAAACATACAATAGTATCTCTCTGTCTAAAAGTTCTGTCCTGTCAAAGCCTGAGAAAAATATAAGAATCAATACGTGACCTAAGTTAAGTCAGGTTCAATACAATTCATACAAATACATCATAACATATTCATGAAACACTAATATCAATTATAATCGCACTATCAAATTCAAAAAATGAAGCTTTGAGTTTCGGTGTCACGATTCACATTGAACATTTGTGATATATGAACATAACCTCCACAATTTCTGTTTTTAAATGTTCATTTACTTTCTTAAAATATCCATACTAATTTAAAAGGAAAATGCTGAAATTGTTCCAATAATTTTAACTCATTCTGAAAGAAGTGCAGTTTCTAATCAGACATTATTAAAGAGCATGCACATTCATCATTTCAGTACTTTCAACACTAATGCTCATTGTTTTTGCTAGCTTCAAGGCTAACTTAATTCATCATTGCAATTCAGTTCCCAACATCAGCAATAAATAAATGTGAGAAGCGTATCAAAACTCAATTCACTGCTTTCAAGTCAATTTACTTTTCAAATTACACTTTCCTTGCAGCATCTCTTACGATAACATCGCAAACATGTCCAAGAACCAAAATTAAGAGCCATATCATGTCCTATAGAACAATAAAGTTCTTCCCAGAACACAAAACGCCACACTTTCGCAAAAATTCAGCTGGTAATGTGAACTAAAAGTAAAGCAATAAAAAATAAAACAAACCCATGCCGTAAATAATTATCCAACTGATTACATTATACCTCCTGCTTATAAATTCGTTATTATATTATGATGTAGGAAAGTGGAATGTATTACAGATTTGTCATTTTCTATACTTTAGAGTCAAATAAACGCTCTCTCGCTCCCTTATTCGTAAATGGTAAGCTGACCTGCGGATCACAATAACTGAAAAATTACATAATGGTAGAATTACAACACCAGCCTACAACACTTTCATGACATCTGTCGTTAAGGGTGACAACAAACAACGGCAAGACTTGAAAAATAAGCTCTCGGCTTCTCTATTTCATGCGTTATATTTTATTGTAGAAAAAATTCTTTTCACACTTACCATTGCTTTATACTGAAGTCAAAAATGCTTCAAATGACTGCAAAAATGTTTAAAAATCTAAATGTTTCACTGTTTCGGTTGGTTCAGGTCGATTTCAATTAAATTTGACAGGGCGAATCAATTAATACACAAATTTAATATTATTAAATATTCTTCCAGTAAATTAATGCCAACCATACAAATAATTGTTTTAAAAAAGTGCGACCCAGCACAGCTGTTGAAGGCTGTTCCTCGTGTCTTTCTAGCCTACTGATGATTCCCCGCTGTTTTATTGTTGTCTTGACTAGCTCTTCTTTTTGCTGGAATTTTTATAATCCGGAGACCATAGTAGAAGGAGTTAAGGAGCTTAACAAGGAGATTAACAACATTTATTGAATTATGTGATGAAACACGATATATTATTTAAAGTTTGTTCCACTTAAATAAACCATTGTTACCCATTGGAGGATATCTTGTGTTATTTTAGCCACTTTTGCACTAACTGTAAGAATCTTTTAATTAATTCACCAACAATATTCAACATAAGAAGAGTTTTTCTACTCAATGCTGGTTTTCAACAAATATTAATGTTAATATTAGCTACAATACTGATGATTCGCACTGCACCAGCAAACAGCAAGCAACCACAAAAATCAACTAACTAATGTTAACCAGCAATTAGCGATAGCGAATCACAAGTTACTCTGAGTTATGCCGGCCAACTAAAAATATTATAGTCTCTCTCGGACCCTTGCGAGAGTTGATACAATGATACACGCTACTCCTATAACTCCGACACTGGCTACAATTCAGTGAAAATGGTAAGACCGATCCTGATCTAAAATTAATATAAACAGATACTGAGCCCCCAAAATTGTAAGATTAAGTAAACATTGCAGTCCATCAGTCTTAGTCGCTATCTTTATTCTTTTGAAATGTGATTTTAGGATGATTTAGAATATCACTCCTCATCTTTGCCTTTCTATTGGGCAATATATTTCCCTACCATCTTTCTCATTTTCCTATTTGACTAATTCAGCCTACGTGACTTCCATCTCGTAACTATCAAACTGACACCGTTAGCTACTTCTTTTCAAGAGTTTATCGGCCTGTCTCTTCACCCCCGTATCTGGCATAACATGTTTAGTACACCTACCCTTACCTAATATAATAAAAGCAAAACTCTCTGACTGCGTACAAAATAAACATCATCTAATCAGTTCTGGTGGTGTAGTGGTAACCATGTTTGCCTTCTAAACCCAAGATCGCGGATTCAAACCCGGCCAGGATCGATGGATTTTTTTCGGGCGTAAAAATCCTAAGTATGGCTTCCTTCGGAAGGGAAGTAAAGCCTTGGGTCCCATGTCGTACATTTGCGGCAAGAAAGAGTACTTCGAGCCTGAAAAAAGAGGCCTCTGAGCAAAATTTATCGGCCTTTTCACGCCCTGAATGGAATGGGACGCTGATGACCTGAGATGTTAAAGAGCGTCCGTAAAATAAATCAAATAAAACAAATCTATTAGAACCCTGCTTTACAATTCTCCAAGTAATAACGGTCCGTTTCCTTGGGTCGTCCATACAAATATTGTTTACAATCCAATTTCTAAGTGATCGTTCCACCGTTAACTGATGTTAATCCTTTTGGTTTATGACATTTCTATGCTTACAGTGGCATTTGTTTTAGATGTACATATCAATTATATAGTCTTTCACCTATTATTTCATTTAATTATTTAGTCTTTACTTCTTTTATTGTGTCCTTTTTAATGATTCCTTCCACTGATAATTTTGCTGCCAAAATTCTGCTTCAATCTTTCGTAATTAAAGTTCATTTTTTTCCGTTTAATGTTATGGAAGTGTCATGGTTTTATAACGTTTTAACATAATTATATTTTCCAATTCCTTTATCGTTCCACAAAACTGATTAAATTTAATTATCTTATTATCTATATCTTCTATATAAAGTGATACCTTGGCAACTGAAGTAATTACCGCCACGCGTGGCCGAGATCGTTGAAGCACAGACTCGTAAGCGAGAGGCCTGGGGTTTGATTCCCACCAGGACCGTCCTCCCCGACTGGGTTTTTTTTTTTTGCAGATTTTCCTCAGTTCTCATAAATGGCAAACTCCGGAAAAGTGCCCTAAATTTGGCCTGGGACGTTTTCTTTCTTAAAAAATCCTTTGCAAATTTATCATTTCATCTCATATATCATGTGTCCACCGCCTGTGGTCCTCAGTAGTAAAAACGGGCCTTAAACATTATTAAATAATACACAAGTAATTGTAATTTATTTGTTCTTTACCTATACCGCAATGGGTGGCCGAGGTCGTTAAGGCTTGGGAGGTCTGGGGTTCGATTTTCACCAGGACAGTCATTCCTGACTGACATTTTTTCCAGGTTTTCCTCAATCCTCATAAATGACAAATCCGGGGAGATTCCCTAAACTTAGGCTTAGAATTCTTCCTTTCTTTAAAAAAAAAAACCTTTCCCTGTTTATCATTGCTTCTCATGTATCATCAGTGTCCACTCTGTAGTGCCTCAATAGTTAAAGCGAACGTTGAACATTATTAAAAATCTTTGCCTATATTAATTTTTGTTTTAATTTAATTTTCCTTTAAAAGTAAACAGTAATGTTTTCTAAATTGATGTGGTACGTTTTAGCTACTACAATACAACGTTGCTATCTGCAGAGCTCTTTGTCCTTACAATAAGTGATAATCTACAATTAGCAGAATTGTTCCGTCTGCTAAAGCTTGGTTCTGTAAAAGTTTTCATTTTAACTGTACCTTATTTCGGTGGAAAGGAAGAATCAGACTTTTAATCAAGTGAGAGTGGTTTGTGGTTCCGTGCTTTGCGGATACAGTAGCTCATTTGGTTAGAGCGTCAGCACAGAGTACTGGATCTGAGTGGTTCGATTGTTATGTGCATATTTGCATTTGCTAACGGAAAAGATACACATCTCTGCTGTTAAAATGCATATATTGTGGTACAGATGTTCTTTCAGACAATAAGAGAATCAAACCTGCATTTGCAGTCGTTAGTAATGGTGCTATTTTACATTTAAACCATTTCTTTCAGCTACAGCTCCGAATGCTCATGTTATGGTTTGCTGCGTGAGTTAGGCTTTATTTCGTCACGTCTAGACAACATTCCAGCATAAAAAGAATTGTAATTATAATATAAGCTAATAGAAAGTACAGGATCGCATCTAAGACGTAAAACTCATTAAGTACTGCTATTTTAGAGGCAGTAATACCATTCGGTGTTTGTAGGAAGTTTTCATGAACTGTTTTAATCTTGAAACTCCTAAAGCAACTCATTCAAGGTTTATTTTAACTTTTCCAAACATGCAAAACGGCCCCTCTAATGCATTTAATCCCTAGGTAGTAAAACGTTGAGTTTCCTCAATCACCGCTTCTGCAGTGCAAGAAAGGCACCCTGAGTTTTGGTTTATAGACATTAAATAAGGAGTAGATATGCGCGCGAAGGAAGGCGTGCTGTAGAGTTTATCGACTGGAAACTTGCATTGCAGCCGTACCACCTCCACCGTCGTGTATTTGTAGGTTGAACCAGGATCGTAGTTACGTGAAGCTATACAGAGGTTAAGCCTAGATGGCCTATTTCTCGCAAAATAACACCAAACCCCTTGGCATCGTAACTCCCTTCTCTCCAAAATCCTCTCCTCCGTATCGCCCTCCATCGCTCTAAATTATTATAGGTCTTAAACATGAATAAAATCTAAACCTTTATCAGCTCTACATTCCGGTGATTAAAACTGTCTCAGACAAGAGAATGCAGTACTTTGTTTGTGCGTAACAAGAAGCGATAGAGATAGTTTATTCTATTTTTGAGTGAATATGCGCAAATTAACCACTCAAATTGCGTTGCTGCTTTGTCCGGAATTCTCTTATCTGTGCTACTTTTATTGCTAATTGGTTTTCCCAACTGGCTTTCATTCATTTCCTTATCTTCACCTCTAGATGATGATTTTGGAGAGTTTATGTTTGAAATTGATTTCGTGTTTGCGATAAAACAGTCTATATAGGCTGTATTCATTGCTTCTTTCACACTTGTTACTTAGAAAAATTTACAGCGGATCTTGAATTCCAAAAATTTCCCCTTAAACATTCTTGTATTGGCTTACTAGTGGAATGTTTTACATCATCACCCATTGCCACATCTTCATTCTAGATGTTTTGGTTGTCCATTTTGTTCTTGTACAAGTAACAGTTACAGCAGCTCTGAGTTCGCTTTTTGATGTGTGACTGAGTTGTTTAACTCATCAATAATTGTTGTAAATTTTCTCAGAAATATTCCTTCCTTCAGATAGTCCTACAATCAATAATCTGCTGGAATAATACCTGGTAGTCGCTGGAAAGAACTCATATTGCATGCGCAAGCTCTTAAACATTTTGTGTATGAAACCGCCAAAAAACTGCTGCAACGCTGTGTCACATTCATAATAAAATTGAATAAATTGTATAGAATTTTTCAGAGGTAAAATTTTGTTTCCATACTTGTACTTACTTTGAAAAGATGTTATTCAACCATAATAATTATAAAGAAACACGTTTATTATGATGAAAAAACGCTTTTTATTGTGTAATAACGTAGTACCAGAATTTTTAATATTGAGTGGAAAATAAAGAAAATATAATGAATTAAATTTATCCCTTACTTTTGAAAAAGTCCACATTTTTCTAGTAATCTCATTACATAAGGACTTTAAGTGCATATGTAAACTATAAGATAATGTTTGTATTTGAATCAGTATTTCATTATAACTAGCGTTCGCAGATTCTCATACTTGATTTTTTTTTTTTCAAAATGACTATACACCTAAATCAACGGATGCTAGAGTGACCACAGTTAGGAGAAGCAATAAACAAATGTATCTACTTTCCATGTCCAAGCCACAGTAGGGAATATATTATGGAAGATTTTAGTTTTTCAGCTGAAACGAAACTATTTTAAGCTAATATAAAATATCTCCAAACTCACCTACAGCAGTTTCTTCCATCAATATCAACGGAAGTTAAACTCTTTCCGTCTCTCTTGAACAGCAAATTTGACAATCACTTCTTCAAAGAACTATTTCATTTTTTCTTACTCGCTCTTCGATAAAATTAATTCCTAGATGGAATAGCTTCCGAGGTAGGATTCCAAAATACTAAAAGGATGATTTGATTCAAAATTGAGTTAGTGTTCAATATTTTTACTAGCTTACAAATGTAGCCCCTCTTCTCCATAGAATTCTGGAAAACTAAAAGGTTGACTTGTTGCAAACGTTAATTAACATTCAGTTATTGCTGCATAGTTTTAATAGTTTATATTTTTTATTTGAACTCTTTATTAATGTGCAGATCAAAGAGATCATTTTAGTCAAATAATATTCCACAGATACGTTATAGGCTTTGAAAATAAACTTAAAGAAATATTTAGAGTACTGCTCGTAATTTTCATAGTAAGCACAAAAATTGCATCCTAAAACACTCTTGAAAGCAGAATCCACATAAATGTCCATACTATCAAGTACTTCACCATAAATGCGTTAATATTTGAAATGTCTTATTCTCGAACTTTCTCCTACCTGAGACTTTGCTTCTTCGTAAGATGACCAATTACCATGTATGATATAATAACCACTACTAGGATCTTGTACATTCACGTGATAAAAATTATGATAATACTACATAATGTGTACATTTTATTTATAGTTTAGATAGCAATGAGGCAAAATAAGGTAGGTAGAGTGTGAAAATAAATGTAATATAATCATTTCTGCCATTTATGAGCATAAGAGCTAAATTTTATCTAAATTCTAGCCCATAATTTAACAAATAATACACAAAATTTACTGTCTTAGAAAATGTAACACATTGTAAAGATATAGGATGATCTGTTTGGGGATGAATAGTATTAAATATTATTATAAAATATAATATGATAGTAGAAGACATTTCTTGCTGATAATATAATATAAGGTAGTAGTTTCTGTACATGGCAAGAATGAATGAATGACATAATGACAAATAAAAATCGCAGATGATTGAAATGGCTACTACAAATGAACAGCAAGGGCAATGCCTTCTTTGGTATGCTAAATTTGAGAGTGTTAAACAAGTTCAAAGAGAATTTCGAAAGTAAGTATGGTGTGTGGAATGTACCTCAATATGATTCGTATCGAACATTTATAGAAACAGTTTTGTGTTTAAATCATGCAGGAGGTCGCAGGCGAAACTAGTACGAGAAGCAGCTATCTCTGAAGTCATGACAAGAAGCCCTACGAAAAGTTAAAGAGGACTGTCAGCAGAGATGAATGTACCACATGCGTCCTGTCAGCATATTGTTGGAAAACACCTGAAACTGTACCCATATCACTTACAACGTCTACAAGTCTTACGCGATGAGGATCACGGATTCTTTTCAATTTTTCATCTATGGTGTGCCAACGGATTGAAGACGGTGATGGCTTTTTAAAGGACTATTTACATACGTAGCAACTTGGGAGGTTAAACACTCACATCTGCATTATTTGGGCAAGGGAAAATTCACATGTACCCTACGAGTTTAAAAAATAAAGTTTAAAAGTTAAAGTATAATATGGCGTGAGTCGTAATAAAGCGTATGTACCATTCTTCTTTACAGAAAAGACAGAACGCTACGGATCTTATTTGGATACATTGCAGTTGTTTCTGTCGGCCCTGGTGGTGTGGTGGTAACCATACTTGCCTCCTAAACCTAAGATTGCGGGTTCAATCCCGGTCAGGATCAATCGCAAAAATCCTAAGTATGGCTTCCTTCGGAAGGGAAGTAAGGCAGTGGATCCCATGTCGTAGATTTACGACGTGTAAAAGAACCTCAATTCTGAAAGAGGAGGCCTCTGAGCAAAATTTATTGGCTCTTTAACGCCCTAAATTGAATAGAAAGCTGATCACCTGAGATATTAAAGAGCGTCCGTAAATAAACTGAATCAACAAGCACTTGTTTCTGTTGCCACAACTGAAGGAAGACTTGTATGAACATTGTATTCCAGAATGATGGTTGGAATGTTCGTCATTTGTATACCCAAGATCGTGGGTTCAATCCTGGCCAGGGTCAATGGGTTTTTAGCGGGCGCAAAAATCTTAAGCATGACTTCCTTGGGAAGAAAAGTCAAGCCGTGGGTCTTCTGTTGTTGATTTACGGCATGTAAAAGAACCTTATGCTTGAATAAAGAGGCTTCTGAGCAAAATTTATTCACCGTTTCACACCCCGAATTGCATGAGACGCTGGTGACCTGAGATGTTAAAGGGCGTCCGTGGATAAGTAAATAAAAAATAAAGGCTCGTCATTTTCTAAATACCGCTTTGGATCAATTTCTTGGCCCCCAAACTCCCCTGACTTCATGTGGACTTTTATTAAAGACACTGTCCGTTCACAAATCCAGGAATTCATTGCCTTAAATTAAAAATTACTCAAACTTTCCAAAAAAAATCTCCTTTCTAATATTACAACGGACATGCATCATCGTTATCAGATGTACAGAGTGAGCAATGGGAGGCATGTAGCATTCTGAGAAATCTCCCATCTTTCAATGTTATGTACACCAAGTTTCAAAGTTTAAAGTTCAGTAGTAAATGTTTTATAGTGTTTTCATTTTATCCATAGCCAAAATAATTACCCTGTAATATTTGTCTGAGAACCTAATTTTTTTCTATTTCTTTTGTTTAGGTTTTCCTCAGCATTTTCACACGTGTTTGATTCTTGATATTTTATAGAAACAATAAAATAGTAGTAGTAGTCGTCGTCGTCGTCGTCGTCGTCATCATCATCATCATCATCATCATCATCATCATCATCATCAGAGTTGTCAGTGTAGAGTTCACATGGTATTGAAGATAAATAATCCATTCTAAAACTGATAAACTATAACCGAGTTAAAACATTATGGAAAGCATGTTAATCTTAAAGTTTCTCCTTTCTCTCATGAAATGAAAAAACGTGTATAAATTTTCAAGAAAGAATTTCATCCTTAAAAGTTTTGTAACTCTGTGAATGTATAATTTAACATAGTAAAATTAATTAAATGCTATCCTAACTAAGAAAGCTACTAAATCAAAAACTTTTCATAAAACAAGGAAAGTTCTCAATTTGAGCTTTTCTTTCATAAGCAGAAAGTTATTAAAATTTAACAATTTATGAACATATATCATGACCATTTTGAATTAATTTTAAAATAATCGGAAAACTATTTCGGCTCACTAGCTCTAGAACGAAACAATAATAAATTTCAGTTTGGGGGAGTACAATAATGAGAAAGCTTTGTAATTGTATGTCTAAGTTTTGCAGATGTAGGAAAGAGAGAAACGGCACGATAATTATTGCAGTTTCAGTTAGGTTTGTACATATAATTTGCCTCGCTACTTTATGATGCTATAAACTGAGGGGGCTGGAGTAACAATGGCTGTGTGTGCGTGCGTGCAAGCATGCGTGCGTGAGAGAGTGGGGCAGCCGTACCAGTCCTTACAGCATTTGAACTGTAATGTCGTGCACAAATGTTATTCTACAGTAGAATATATTAATATCAGGCGCATTTCAAGCGCATTGCCTATTCAATATCTAAACTAATATTTCGTATAAATGTTTGTTCATCTACTCCTTCCTCCTTTGCCCCCTCTTGCTTTTATTTCTCCTTAAATCCATCTCCAATTGTTTCTCCCATTTCTTCCTGAATTTACTGGCGTTTCAGTTTTTTTCAAAATAGCATTATCAAGATATCTGAAAAGCTAAAATATGTCCATTATAAAGATAGTTTTGTTGCGGTATAGTTATACAGCTGCATAAGCATTTGACTGCCCTTCATCTAAATAAGGTGTGAGAATTATCCATGTTAAATTTTACTTCTTAAATTGTCGGTAAACTTTATTTTCTTTTGAAATTTTAAAATTGTATTTTTAGTGAGATTTGTGGAGAAATTTATAAATCTAGAGTTTGTTATTATTTGGGGAATATTAAAATTTATTTTTGTGATCTTTTTTTAAGTTTTGATAATCGGCAGTCGGCACAATGACGATATAAAATGTTTTTTAAGAAGGGGATATAAATAAAGGAACATCTATACATCAAAGCCCAAAAAATATGAGGTTAATACAAATGCATTGCTTTCAAATAGGAAGGTTTATAAGACTCTTTGACATTTTGAGATAAATTTTAAATAAAATCTAACTTTTATGTCTTAATAACTTTTATATAGCATGATTAGTATGGTATTCAACCATTGCCGACATTTGTGATTGTTTGGGGTATATGCTATTTTGTCATTCCAGAATATCAGTTTGTCAGCAGTTATAAAACATTAATTTATACTGAATAAGGCAGTAATTGCTGAAATTATTGATTCTCAACGTAGCCGAAATGCTGACATCTTAGATATCACATCAAATTCAGGAATTTAATCTAAATGTGAATTAATAATTTTTACAATCTCTACGATTAAAATTCAGCAGAAATAACATCACAAGCCTACATTTTTTTCAGTTTCATAAGATAATAAATGTAGTATTTATAAAAAATAAATGCTGGCATTTGAAACATAAATAAATCTAATGTACTTAATGGCAATTAATCCATCTCAAACACTACATCTTTCACGCCGAAAATGTAAATTATTTGCAATGCGTACCTAACTAGTTAGACCTTGTTTATTAAAACCAAAGTAATTAATATTTAATATTTTAATTGATACGGTGTACCTGGAAAGTAAAAAGTAAAATGAAAAGAGCAGGAGAAAAGCTAATTTTGTTCGAATGTGCAGCATTATCACTATGAGCGAATGAATGTATTACCGCCGGTTAACGGAATTAGTCCATAACGGTCATGAAATATTAAGAAAACTTAATGGCGTCCTAATAACATTATTTTCATCAATTAAATATAAAATTCATAAGTTATGGAAAACAATAAAAATTAAAATAACTGCTCACATTGAAACAAAAAGTGTATTAAATTTATATGGCTTAAATAACATAAAATTATATCTCTCAGCAAAAGACAATAAATAAATAAAGCATTAGTCTACAATCCATCTCTTAGCTATAAAAAATATGTATTAATGATAACAAAAGAGCGACTTCAATCTTAAAATCGACACACAAATTGAAGGTAAATTGTACTATTGTACTAGCATTATAATCTTTATTTCATAAGGTAACTATGTCGTATTTCTTACATCACAATCATAAGGTAAAGCTTTCAAGTTTAATTTATTGTATTGTTGCGCAGCGAATCACGAAATATTCCCATTAATTTTAACAAAAGCAGACAAAGAAAAATGTAGTTGAATTTTGCAGCCATAGAGCTTCACGATCAACGTTGTCCTCGATAGGAAAATTGTCATTGCTATCCTATTTTATATTCAACATATTTTTTCCCAAAAATACTCGAAGATGTAGTAATTTAATATCTACTGAAAACCTTTTCTTGAAATCGTATTCGAACTTCACGTGTTACCATCGTTAACGCCCTGCTTACCAATTTAACAAGCTTAAATCTACAGGCCTTCTTTAAATATAACTCATGTTTTCTTTCTTACTAATAATGTAATGGTTTCGACATCAACCACGCTTTCGTTTATTCGTAAATCAGCAAGGCGACAGTAGAGTAAACGAATAATGCTAATAACATCTAATAAGTTTACCTACCATAAGAGGGTAGGTCTATAAGTTTCCGGCCTCGCCAATAAGGATTATCGCCTTCACCAAACCCTTATCTGGTGTCATATCTTATCTTTTAAGTAAATAATTGCAGCTGTAACTTTTGTGTTCATTTGTTCAGATAAAGTTACATAAAGAAGGCTATGTGTAGACGATTGTGATACATTTAAAATGGAGTATCGAACTGTTATTAAGTTCTCCACAAAGAAGGACTTACTGCAAATGAAATTCAACAGCGATTGGACGGAGTATATGGGGAAGCATCCCCCTCATATTCTACGTAAAAGAATGGGCCAAGTTCTTCGAATGGGTCGAGAAAGCCTTGAAGATGAAGAGCATGCAGGTCGGCCCTTAGGGTGCTCATTCCTGAAAACATCGCTCTTATGAAAGGAGAAATTACGGAAGAACGGCGGTACAAAGTTACAGAAACTTTCTAAAACAGTCCTTCGAATTATTCATGAGCATTTAAACATGGATAAGGTTAGTGCAAGATGGATACCTAGACTTCTTTCCCCTGTCCAAAAGCAGCAACGCGTCATCTGTTGTCACGCATTTTTGGAGCTCTGCCGTGGAGATGAGAGAGAATTCTGCAAACCATTGTTACAGGAGATGAAATTATGCTCCTCTACTATGATTCCTTGTCCAAAAGAGAAAAAGCCTAAACCTAGCGAAGCACCTCCTTTAAAGGTCAATGTCACTCAGTCAATCAAGAAGGTCGTGCCCACAATCTTTTGAGACTGTGAAGGAATATTTTTCATTGACTTCAAGGAGGGAAACCTGCAGTAAATGGGGAGTACTATGCTGGCCTACTGCACAGACTATGTGTTTTATTCAAAGAGAAAAAGCGAGTAAAAGCTGAGTGGCGGTGTGCGCCTTCTTCACGACAACGTGCCTGTGCACACAGATCTTGTTGCATATGTGTGTGTGTGTATATATATATATACACACATACACATATGCAACAAACACACACACACACACACACACACATATATTGGTATTTTGTTACGTTCAAATTCTTTCGCGTCCTCTGGTGTTTTGCGTACGGTAGACTTAGGTGCGTGGAATATAAACTTAGTTCCCGCTTGTAAATTTACAGATGTATCGAAACTGCGTAGCTGATAACTGCTTCTTAGCTGAGTATCAACTTAAGAAATGCCTAACTGAAATATCATTACTGCGTGCCCTTGTCCAAAGTAGAGCCTGTTTCCTGCGTCTGAGAACTCATGCGTCTCACCGCGTCTGAAATTTAGACTGCCTGTGTCTCGCCGAGTGTAAAACTGCAAAACTGAGTAAAAACCGCGTGTAGATCTTATTGCTGCGTCTCGCGGCGTGTAGAACTTAAACTGGGGAATGAGGAATGAGCAAATGAGAATTGCTTGGTTCTAGCTGCATGTAGATCTTATTATTGCATGCCTCAGCGACGTCAAACTTCTACTTCTGCTTCTGCGTATCGCTTGCCCCAGACGAGTAAACGCTTCGTTGTATATTAAATTCAAATCAAATCGTTTAAATGATTGCTACGGGTCACAAAGACACGCGCAATCGTCGAGCCTATCTTTAAAATTTTCAAATATACATTTTCCATTGGCTGGTTTAGGTTCACCTATCCCAAGTACCATTCGCTATTTTTGAAAGTTTAAAACATTTTATTGAATTGGCTATCTTAAAGGCTAACTAACAGTAAAACGCCTGTCGGGCTCAAGGCCCTAAACGGATTTAAAAGTCCGTTTATTAACCTTGCAAGGGCAGTCCTTTTAAAAAAGAAGTGCCTTCACACGCGACCATCGGATTTCTTTCTATAGTATAGTTTCATGGCCTTCTTTCCTTTCCAAACTACCGTAACAAAACACCAAGGAGCTCTCTCTTTTGTACAGTTCTTTCATTGAAGTAAAGCTTATGACACTAATATATACATATATTTATATTACTAATTACAATGCCAAAATTTTATGATGATTGAGCTTACAGAAATATACATTATCATTATACTTCAGCGGGGATTGACCGGAGAAACTGTTAAAATAGTAGCCTTCATCTGTACAATTTGTAAGTTTCCACCTTATATCGTTCATTCCTTTCCTTAAGACAACTGACCAAACTCATGAGAATTTGTCTTTTTCTACTTTATATCTGGGGCAACTAAACATATATACTATTATTTCCAATTAAACGGTTCTTATGAATTCCTTTGATTCCTGAAGGCAAACATAGTGCACGAAATTACCTCACCTGGTGAAGTTTAGTTTAAAAGTACTACATTACAAGGATTGCATCTGAATGGAGTCGCAATCAGAACTCAAAGGAAAATGTTTTATATCTCCTTTCGAAATGTACCTAAAAATCTGTATTCGCATTAGAAGAGTAGTGGCAAATTTTCCGAGATTTTCCGCTTTCTTGCAGGCTTCTTTCTTCTTTGAAGAACAATAGAGCATCATAAAAGAGGACAAGCTTTCAACAACCATTAAGACGTTGGCGATAGCGTATTGTTTTGAAGAGAAGACGCTCTAGATCTTTTCATTCGCCCCCTCGAGCGATAATCAGGCTATCAATGCGCACGCGCACATGTACGCGAACATGTTCTTCCGGTTCTTTTCTTCCCTGAGCAGCAGCATACACACACTTGCAAACAATGGCGCCTCTTAAAGAGGATTAGTTTACAGTATCAGCTCCTGGGTGTCTTTTGTTTCCTGTAGCGCCACTGTCGTGTTGTATGTAGGCGGTGAAGGAGGGATGAGGAGTGTGGCGTAACTGTCAACATCGGCGGCTATGATGGGTCTTGTCTGCCAAGCCTTCCTCTTCCGTGATATGTTGGTATCCAGTGCGCAAATGCGCCACCATTGTTTAGTCTTCGTTACGTCTGGTCCAGCCTTGTGGATAAAACCACATTATCAACCAATATAACCATGTGTAATACTGTAGAATATGTTAAAAAGTCCTAAAGGTTTCGCGAAACATTATAACAATTGTATTTACAAAAATAGTTAATTATATATTAATGGATTTAATTTAAATTGTAAAATTGAAAAATATGCTTAGTACTTATTATATAAAAGTCCTAAAAGTTATACTTAAATAATTGGTACTTGAAAGCTTTCTACATCAGTTGATACTTCCTAATAACTTTGCATCTTCCAAATAATGGCTTGCGTTTAGCTATTATTTAGGGAGTAAATGGGGATAAAAACGTTTAAATTTTGTATTTTACTACTATTTCATATTCCAAATGACATTTTCAACAATAATATGTTTCAGCATTTTTATCAACTGTTTTGTGTTTAAACAAAATAGAAATAATTTAAACAGTGAGTATATAAATGACATTTGTTTATGGTATGAACACTATTAATCACTTAGGTTTATTTATAAAAAGAATAATTAATAAAATACAAAGTTAAATGCCATTCCTAATATATCTGAACCTAACATTTTACAAAATACAGACGTACAGGATTGAAAAAATGGCATGCTGGAAATAGTTTTACTTCAAATACAGCTTTCAGAAAAGTTAAAAGTTGTGATATACCAAACTTTGGCTTTTCGCCACAAATATCATTCCAGCATGCATGAAAGAAATAATTTACCCAAAGGAAAAACATGAAACAAAGATCAACGATAATAGTGCAACAGCAATGCAAATTACGTCTTTTAAATTATATGTTATGTGTGCTAGAAAAGATTATTAGTTCTTTATTAGCAAAAAATAATGGAATAAGTATGGAAACCACACTAATTTTAAAGATTTCTTCAGCGCATTTACATGTTTTCTGAATGTTCCTAATTTCTATAGAGCAGCTAATTTTTAAGCCTCTTTCACATCTTAAATAACTTCATTTTCTACTTGAAATTTTCTCTTTTTTATCTTTAATATAAAAAGCAACCGTCGATCTAAAGATGCGTAGTTAAAGAGCATGTTGCGTTATATTTAGCATAATAGACAATAATACACTTTAAATGAAGGCTCTATGAATTTCTACCGAATTTTAGTTTCCCGCAAATTACTTATTTCGCTATTTCCTTTTTCCTGCATAGCATACACAACTTTACAGCTAAATTGAAAATTAAGCATAGATGACATTTGATATCTCTTTTGTTTTTCCTTCAATTTTTTTTTTTTTCACTTTCTCTTGTTTTTAAGAGCATTTTATTTTTATTCTGCTTACCGGTACATTATTTAAATATATTTCTGTTATTAAGGCTTCAGAAAAATTGTTGCTAACAGTTCGTTATGTGACAATGTCTATTGTTTGCAAATGCAGAACTTCAGGAAACGTTGCTACACATAGCGACTGGAGTAAGGAAGGTTTAACAATGGTAGACTGTTCGATGCTTGAAGTAGTCTAGTCAATCGCTCTTTAATATATCGGATCATCAGCTTCCCATTCAATTCCGGGCGTGAAACGGCCGATAAATTTTGCTGAGAGGCCTCTTCTTTGAGGCTTTAGGTTCTTTTTCGTGCCTTAAATCTACGACATGTAACCCACGGCTTTACTTTCTTTCCGAAGGAAGCCATACTTATACGCCCGAAAAAATCCATCGACCCTGGCCGGGAAATCTTGGGCCTACAAGGCAAGTATAGTTATCATTAGGATCGATCTGATCGATAAGAAACTACTCACAAAACGGAAACGTATTATTTTTGTTACCTGCATGCTACACGTTAATTAAGTATATAAATATTGAAATACAAAAATATAAATAAAGTTGAATTTAGTTCTTTAAAGATGAGTTGCAATAAACAAAAATAATTGTTTCAACTATTCAAAAAAAACGCTATCTTTATACATAAAAAAGTTCGTTTTACATCTACTGAAAGAACAGATAGTGTCTTACATTTTTATATAACATCCAATATACATAATTTCAAAGAGGCATTTACATGCCACAACGTTAGTAGTCGTGCTAACATAAAAATGTTGAAAACATAATCTTTTTTAGCATCGATTTTATTTTAGCCCACACGGGTTTTTCAGTTCCGTTTTAAGACTGGAAATTGTCAGAATAATGATTTCAGGCGTGTATCCACGATTCTTAAAGTCTATACTTACAAACTTGGCACTTGAAATATTTTTTCAGCAGATGATACTTCCTAATAACTTCACGTTTTCCAAATAATGGCTTCAATTTAGCTATTATTTAATTTGTGCATTTTCTAATTATTTTTGTATTTCATATATATATATTTTTTTTTATTTATTTTATTTTATTTTTTTTTTCGTTTTCTGTGGTTTCTTATATTAGGTGAAATATTTTCCAAGTAAAGCGTACAGCAGTGAAGAAATATAACAACAAAGGTAAGATCACCGAATAATCGTACATGATTGATGCTGGACAGGATTTCTTTCTTTTCCTTTTTTTTTTTTTTTGAGGAGTGTTTTAACGCCCATTTTTACTACTGAGGCACCGCAGACGATGGACACTGGTGATACATGAGATGAAATGATAAATTTGGAAAGGATTTTTTTTAAGGAAGGAAACGTTGCAGACGTTAGTTTACAGTACCTTTCCGGCATTTGCCATTTATGAGGGCTGAGGGAAACCTGGAAAAGAAAATCCAGTCAGGGAGGGCGGTCCTGGTGGGATTCGAACCCAGACCTCCTGCTCACGAGTCCGCGCCTTAACGACCTCGGCCACCATTGGCGGTTCAGGACTTCTTGAACGTATACAGCTAAAGAATAAGGTACCAGTAATAGATAAATGCGTTTTATAAGGGTGTAAGGAAATGTGTTCTGTTTTTATTGAAGCGGTTTTTAGATGTTAGCCCCGATTTGGTGCCAAATTTGAAGTGACCTTTCCCACGTTTTGGTACGTCTAATTTATGTTATTTTGTGCTCTGGCTAGCTATTTTAACCACTTCTTATAAAAATTATCTCATGGAAATTTCACTATTTATTATGAGTCTAGCTCAAAGAGACTGAGGTAGAGCTCTTTAACGAAATAATAACATAAACTTTGTGGTTTATTGATTTAAAGTTAAGGAATTGTTTACATTCGTATTAGAGAAGGGCAATGACATACATGACCTTGACCTTCATTAGATCAACCTCTAGCGGAGGACCTGCAATTACGCATGGATTTGACCGTGAAATGTCGGAATTACCTAATCTCACGCCCTTGAAAGCGTAATGTGGATCAGCGGTACCATTATTAGCGGTCTCTGCATTTTACTTCACGCGACACTTGTTTATTTATTACGAACACATAGTTGAAAGAGAACACTCATAGTATTTCATCTTAACGGTGAGTGAATGTATTGACGAGCGACGTGGAGACGTCGTAGTATAATAATCCAGAATAAGCTTCAATATGCCCGAATGTGCCTGTTTGTATCGCCTTAGGAGGTTCTATATACTTCCCCCAAATTAACTGCAAGTGGTTTCCAGACGCTGTGCGGGCTTCACAAATACACGTGCAAGCTTTTTGTTGCAATACGCAGTTTACACCCATAATAAGCGCGACAATTTACAATTTTCTAATTCTATAAATTGACTGCACTGCATTTAGCTCATCCATGGCGCTAAATATCAGCGATCAGAGTCCACTCCATAGTTATTGTTTTCCTTATTGCATCTTGGTAACTTTCACATTTTATCATCTCAACATTCCCACCAAGTTAACATTCAATTATAAAATCGCACCTACATTATTACTTGTGATACGACAGTTACATTATCTAACAAACAATAAAAATGTAATATAAAAGCACTTACCATTAGATTAATTTTAGCATTCGCATGAAACATTTATATTTGTACAATGTTATTAAATAAATGATAGAAGAAACGATTACAACTTACTAATAAGAGGCGGCACTCAGTGCTTTATTGTAAATCCGACTATTTCATTTGAAAGACTCATATATACATTATAACTGTACATATGTAGATTAGTGTCCACATAAAGCCAGTTCCTGTGGTCCGTAAATAAGTTCCAGAACAATCTCATCGTTACAAACTTTTCTCTTGCTCTTAACCCCCTCCATTTTGTTAAAATATGTGGTCATTACTTACCCCTACTACAAAATGGGCAGATCCTGCCAGTGCTATCTGTCATTTTTGGGAGTTTGTAGCCTCCCGGTATAAACCAAGCCAAAACAGATATCTCCTTTCTCAGTAATATAACTCTTCCTGCCTTATTGTGATTTCTAATCATTGTATTTTCGTGTGTAGTAGTAAAAACTACACATTAATGAAAAAGAGGGTCGATTATAAATTAAGCCGGTTTTAACGACGGATTAAAATACCAGTTAATTTGTTCAATTCCCACATATGACAGTTTTCATTATTTTCCCACGTATTATTAGAGGCGCCAGCGTTAACGCCGTATAAATTATTAGTTTAGAGCTCATTGAGTCATGCCGATAAATTATAATACTCTATTTTCCTCACCATGCACTTTTGGAGTCCATGAACAATACAGTTTATTAAAGTCATATGGGATTCCTGCATAGCTGATCCGTGCATGTGCGAGAGTGTGTACGTTTCGGAATTTATAGAATGTAATTCTGTTTGCGTCACTTCGTGACAAGGGGGAAAAAACGCGCCGGGAGGGGAAGAGCACCGCTATACAAATTCCAAATTTTGCCGCCGGTATACCAAAAATAAAACGTGCTCTAAACCAATTACAGGGCATTGATTCGCTGCAAAGTAAATAACATCAAAAGTGTTTTTATGCTGTGTGTGTGTGTGGTTTAAAACTTCCAAAATGCTAAAACGGGGTTGGATAAACTGTTTAGTTTACTAATCCATCCGACACTTATCCATCAGACTGAATCTCACCCCCACATCACACACTGTTCGGTCTTTTTTCTTGTTTCTACTGAAGAATAACAGCTAATAGATTGCTCTGTGACGGTGATGGTGGAACATAGCTCAGCACGATCTAGAACTAACGTCAATTTTACGCAGCTGCTTTTGACAGAAGCCGAACTCGCAACTGTGTAGAGTGAAAATACCGGATATTCGATGTGGGAGCGAAATGGGTGCAATGTGCTTCAAGCCGTATGCGAATCAAATATGACAACAGCATGGCATTTACTAGCTAATATTAAGATACTCTTAGTAGGGCACTCTTCATATATTTCTTCATAGCTGCAATGGGACTGGATTTTGGTGCTAATAATTTGTAAGACACGAGAATCTTAGAGGTCTTTTACTAAGTCAGAATTTTCTAGGTTTTCCACGTCCCCTGCATCTCTTCACCGTGTTATTTAACTATTGAAACTAAACTTAAGATAATAATGTCTGTCAGCTGTAATAGAAATTCCTAACTTATCTCTATTTATATTTAGATGTGCTTTCAAATTTAAGGTAGAGCATGGTACCTGTGAGGTTACTACATCGGAGCCTCATATAGCGGTGTTCCTACTAATTTTCAAAGCAATGTGGATTCCTTGAAGATACCTTGTGATGTGGCTGCGAACGGTTGGTGCATGGAGTTTGTGGTACCGTAGAACCCATTTATTCTTAAACGCGAGTGATAAATAAGTCTTAGTATGGACAAAGGAGGACATTCCGGCACTTTTGGCCTTGCTCAAGAGCTGCCGTTTTCGCCTCGTCAATGGAGGCACCTCCAGGAACCCCACTCCAAGGAGTTCTTCAGAAGGATCGCCTCCATAACGCTCACTGGGGCAGAAACCCTTCCAAAGCGCGTGCCAACGTCAACTCTGTAACAGAATTAAAGGAATGAAATGGGAGTACGAATTCGTGGAAAGGAAAGATCCTACCGGACTCAAAGAATTTGATCCGGGATCTTCCAAATTAGAATCCCAATCGTTACCTCCTGAAGTATGCGATTCAACAATTGTGACCTCCTTTACATATCTCTCATCAAAACATTCTCTTTGTTGCTGGTCTGCATGAGTATTATCAAGCGAAGAATTTTAAAACACAATATGAAATTCTGCATTCTTCATTTTGCACAGTATTCTTTAATCTTTTCTCACAACATGTCACATTTCTCTCCCGTATGTTTTGTTTTCCTATTTTACAAGCATACTCTGCTGCAACTTTAATTAGAAATATCAAGTATTAATTTCTTCTCTATCTCCAAGTAAATAAAAATTCATTTCATTTTTGTTTCAAATCTTTAGGAGTAAATTCAGCTCAGTTTTTTTCTTTTTCTATATATTATTTACCCATGTGATGCCACAGCCTATTCGTAAAATTAAGTAGTTTATTTCTATTTCGTTTACGTAACTATATACAATATTATAATATGTTAACTTGCCATGATGTTAATCTATTAAATATTTATCAATTAATGTACATTTAAAATATTTATATACTATCATATAAAATCCCAATTAAGTGTTATATTTTATATTATTAATCATTTTCCTACGGCAGAGTGATTTTCTTTTTATCTCAGTTGGTTTCAAATAAAGTTCATCTGTTTACAATTGGATAAATTCTGCAGAAAGGAACTCTTAATATAACATACCACAAAAAATGTTGTTCTAATTAAACATAAACTAAACATTGAGGAATAAATGTAGCAAAGCATTCCAATTTTAAGTGATACTTCACATAATATCTTCATACAGATAACAAAAGAATCTGAATTTAATTAATTATCTATATAATGCTCTCATATTTTGTATTTTGATAAATTTCTGAAAAATGTGATTGAATTTGTTTTAGTTTTTTATGAACACGACAAACACACAGCTATATTATTGTTCTCTCTCCCACTGTTTACTGGTTTAACTGAAATGTCCCAAGCTACCACTCATAAAGTTATTCTTTCTTGTTTTCTCTGCAGCTTTTTACATATTTTGTAATTTATTTTATGCATTTCATTAACAGAATTACTTTATATATTGAAATTACATTTTCTTGCGGAATTCATGTCACGTGGCTCTAAAAAATGAAAATAAAGAGGTGTGACTTTGCATCAATCAATATGTTATTTTGATGTATCCACTCTAGTAGTTTCTGATTTATGGACCCAAACCCACCAAGGCAGTTTGTTTTGGTGTGATCACAAACTTCTCTACTTAAGTGGCCGGCCGTGAAGCACTTATCTTGTGCAGTTCCCAACTTGTATCATACTTGCGAAGTTGCGGTAAAGTAGGAGTTAATAGTGCCCGTCAGATTCCAAAAGCTGCCTGAAACTCTCTCGCCCGATATTACGTGGCTAAGGCTCTCTGCTCTGTGTTTATTAATAAAGTCAGTATTTTAGCAGTATCATAACATCAGAAAGTGGCTGAAGAATTAGCTTAGAGGGGTAATAGCGACTCTTCGGAATGAACCACCAGAATTTCTAATATTTTAAAGAGGTAAAGCTGTATCCAAGAATATATTAGATTTGCACATATCTCTTAAAAAGTCTGCAACAGTTTTGATGGTTAATTGATTAATTGATGGGTTTAATTAATAAGAATGTTCGTAATATTATATATAGAATTATAGACGTTTTCCATCTCTTCTCCCGCCGCTGTCTCGAAGTGTCGCTATGCCACAGCTAGATTCGGTAGAGCGCTGGAATTTTGAGATCTTTTCCGGTCAACGGGGAAAAGGACCGGGAATCAGGCTATAGATGAACACAAGTCATAGAATTGGAAATAACACGAGTTATTAACTTGTATTTACTGTTCCCTGCTAAGGGTCGCCTTTAAGTTCTTACAATGTTAAGTGATTCTTAGATCACTCTTGCACTATTTAAACTGACCTACTAACCAGCTGAATGATAATTCACTGAGTTTAACAGGTAATAACGGGTTACTTGTCTAGTTACACTGACTATAACTGGACCAATCGTCTATAACTCTCGCCGCTATAATTCTCTGATCACTGTGTGTCCTCTGATAACTGAACTCTGACTTGTTCTCCTCTTCCGATAACAACTCTGACCTTAATATCCCGGGGCCTCAAAATCAACCTTTTATAAACTATATCTTCGCCCGGTCGGTCCTGGACGTAAAAATCATAAGTATGGCTTCCTTCGGAAGAGCCGAAGGTCCCATTCGTACATTTACGGCACGATAAAGAACCTCAAGCCTGAAAAAAGAGGCCCCTGAGCAAAATTTGTCGGCCGTTTCACACCCTGAATAGAATGGGACGCTGATGACCTGAGATGTTATAGAGCGCCCTTAAATAAACAAATAAAAAACCTTGGCCCGGTCGGTAAGTCATCATCTGCCTTTCAAAATGCCACTATTGAATTGAATTCAATTTCAATTTCAAGAGTTATTTCCTCTACACGGCTATCTATTGGCCGTGGCGCGTGCATATAATTTTTCTAAGTTCCCTGATTGGATATTTCCTTAGGTTTTATATTCCAGCTGTTCTTTCACCCTTGGTTCCATTACGTGGGGCTCTGTAAGTTATTTCACACTCAATGATCTCTTGCATCAGATCAGACCGCTGTGCAGTGCAAATTGGCAGCACGTTGATCTGTTATATTCACCAAATTAGAGCTTATACATGAAAAAACTGTAGTGATGCTGTAGCGTGACGCACTTGCTCACACAGATAACTCGCGTAATGCACGTATCTCGACGATGCTGGGCTTGAAACCGCGCACTTAGGTCACTCTTCCCTGAGCTGCCGGGCGAAGCGGCGGACACGGAGCTGAAGCGCTGGAGAATATGAAACTGTTTCCTTTCAGGCGGGAGTCCGGTCCTTAATTTCTTAATAAGAACTGACGCTCCCACGCTGAAAAAATTGGGTCTAAAAGCCCCTTCTGTCGTCACAGATAAAAAAAAAAACACTCATTACTGGGTCGCCTTGTTTTAAACAATGGACACGTATTTACTTGTACGGCTTGAGGTTTAATAATGTTGTTGCTTTATGTGCAGAACTCACTGAAACCCCTACTTGGGCTAATTTAGGGAGTGATTTTGTTGGTGAACGTTCGAGATTGGCACCAATTTCGTTTACCCTCTGTTAAAACTGTACCTTTGCGCCTGCAGTTTTTGTTGTGCATTGAATCCAGTACAATCAAATTTATTCGCAATATCGAGAATTGCTTTTCTGGAAGGAGACAGTGACCAGGGAACCACAAACGAAATTCTGAACGAACAGAATGAGCTGACTCGTATTTGGGGTAACATTTATACGCGAAAATGCGCTGCTCTACAATCCCATCTTGGCGAAGCTCAACTTTTGCCCTGCTTCGAAGCCAACGTTCAAGATCAAGAGAGGAGACTTGTAGAGAAAGAATGGGGAGCGCCGTTCGCAGCTGACATATTTGAAAACACTACGTGTGCGGAATATTTTTATGTGAAAGCGCCATGTTATCAATAGTCACAATACCACATTTTTAACTTGAAAACATCTATTAAAATATTAACAGAAGCATTTTCGTGATATATGTAACATAAATGAGATATTCCATTAATTTAACATCCCATGTCTCACCTAACCTCATACAAAATGCCACGCTTTGATAACTGGACCTTATTCCACAAAATAAGTTGTAATACATTAGTGTATGAACTAGAAACTTGTAATTATTAGTAGATTTCTCTTCCACAAAGGTTACACATGTACTTTACAGACACATACTTACAGGTGTATAAATTATTTTCATTGTTCTGTTCCACAGAAACATTGCTACTAATCTTGCAAGTGGAACTTGTATAAATTTCTCTACTAATGTATGAATATTAGTAACTTTAAATTTGATATATTTTTAATAATTTTGGGAATCAGTTGACCTAAATTGCCAAGTATTAGCAAAAGTAATGATAATGATAATAGTAGGAATATGTATAAAGAAATAATAATTGAGTATAATGAAAAGTTATGTAAATTATAATTAACCTATGACTGATATTGTCATTTCCTGTTTCAAATGAATATTTCAGTCTAGCCTCTTAAATTATGATTTTTTTAAAGTTCTTGCTACATGCCAAGAAAATAATTTCTTTCTATTCATCATTTAATTTTGACGCTATTTTCATAAATGTTCATCAATAATAAGTATGACTGCCAAACAATATAAACAAATTTATATAAATATAAATTATTAAATGTATAATTAAAGTAAATAACAGCGCAATTGGGAAGCTCAATCCTCTTTCAACTCTTGACGATTAAAATTTATGTTATTGTATATAGCTAAGCGATCGTTGTCCCAAAGTGAACTATTACGCTTGAATATTGATAAATTCATACTAATGTATTTAAATCATCACTCTTCCTGAGAAAATCTACAAGACCTATATAGCAAGAATGACAATAATCCACTCTGTACATTACAAAATACAATTTATTTGTAAGGAGTGTTTAATTCTACATATGGCGACGTGTGGCAAACAGCTATTCTTCATCTTGCTCTTATGTGAAATCACTTGTAACTTTTTACTAATATGTTACAAGTGTTGCAGTTCATTTAGTGGAACTAAAATTTATAACTCCATACTCCATACTTTGCAAGGATTTTACACGTGTACTTTTGTGAAACAGGGTCCTGCTGGTCATTGTAAACTCTCTAGAGTTGAAAAGTATCTACAGTTAGTATATGTTGCGTGAAAAACAAAGTCGCCACTACAGTTAGGCTGGTTTGAGGATGTTGCAAGGTTGTGATGGGTGTACTGTAGACAGCAACGCTTTGATTCTTTTAATGCCTACAGATTTTAGAAAAGAAATACGTGATTTATTTTAAAAGTGCAGTTAAACCAAAGCTAGACAAACAGCTGCTAATACGGAGCCTTCGTTTGGAAGCATGGCCCGCTTAACGGGGATTTACCTGCCCTGTTTCTAAGCGATTCTGTTTCTTCGACCACTTTTCCGTCTGTCAATGTCCTGACGCGAAGTCTTTATTCTGTGCAGGATTTGAACGTTGTGAGACCATGTGTTATAGTGTGTTAATGCTGTTACAGCACTTAAAAGTCCGTATAGTTTAGCACACAGATCTTCATGTATGCTTTCTATGTGACAACAAACTCTTGTAGAGAAGTGAGACGGGGATCTATAGAGATATTCCCTATTGTTCGTGCGCCTCACAGAAAAACGTTTTGTAATCTTGTGAATTAATTAGGAAATCGGGATTTGTTCTTGTTAAGAAACCGAAAGTAAAACACCATGTTCTTACAGGGGAAAAGCTCGATGGCATCGAAGAAAAGTTAGAACGAAGTCAAAAGAAATCTCCAATAAAGCTTGAACAGGAATCGGGAAGTTCGTAAACCTCGGTTTGGAATGCCACTAAACTTTTAAAATTAAAATCCTACAAGATAACCGTAGTTTAGGAATTGCAACAACGCGATAAAGTCAGTAGAGTTAATTTCTACAATTGGATGTTGAATAATGTTAATATTCGCTCTGTAAACCCGCGTTTAAAAAACATTTTTTACGGACGAAGTTTTATTTCCATGGCCATGTAGCGACACAAAACAATAGTGCAGAAAACCTGAAATTCCATTGTATGACCCAAAAAAAGTATGCGCTTGAATTTAAGGGGCTATGAATATCAGATTCCGCCGGCAAACAACGTGTTTCTCGGTACCAAGCAAATTCCCTTTAAGCAGGCCACGTGACAAAAGAGTACTTTGTATACCGATTCAGATGGAAGTTACCTTTATTTACCCAAAGTGACTTTCTGCATTTTTATTCCTCAGAACGTTTGTATATAATGGTTTGATGCAAAATATCCTATTATTACTTTGGTGAGCATTAGTACTCACATTAATCTCAATGAATAATTATAGTTCATATTGTTGAAGAAGAAAATGGAAGTAGTCTAATAAAAAATCCCTTACCTACATTTTCAAACAAATGTGGGGAGGATGCATGACGATACATAAGCCCAAGCACAGAAGCAAAGGAAGTGGGCGGATGAATAAGGCAATGGAGAGACTCTATAGCGTCTCATTGTTTCCTGGTCTCTAACACAGTAATCCCTTGGATTAGTTGCGCTACGGGCTCCCCTTCCTCTAATGGTACAGGCGATACTAATTAGTGGAGTCAGCTACGTGGACGCTGAATTATCTTGAAGCTGCCAGCAGTCCTGTAGCCATGTTGTGTTGGCGACAATACCTTCCATCAGCTGCCTTGCACCCATACACATTAATTCCCTCACTGTTACATACATCTCCAACAAAAAGCCATCCAGATACAGTAGATATTGCAAGAATGGGTCTCTACAAAGAGCTCTCTCTGCGGTGAATCGCTGCCCTCTATCTCAAGGGATGCAGATTTAACTTCATCTGCAGCTTTTGTTGTCCACAAGTTTCCATTTCTGTGATATCATAGCTCTTATATTGTAGAACTGAGTGAGGAGCTCCAGTTGAGAGAAAATTAGACACGAGCACAGTGTATTTCCTGTTCGCATGGCAATACATAGCGAAGAATAAGAGAGAGTTTTATCAATTGTCGACATATTTCTATTTCTTACAAATATATGCATAGAAAGGTACATTATAAATGCATATTTAATATAAAGTATACATTACAAACGCAAGAAACACCTCACGACTTTAAATCTTAGAAAATAGTTACAAATTTCAAGCCTTCCGTATTTTAACTAACAAAACTCCTGTATTACTCCACTGAGTGTGGTGTGCATTTCAAACTAACATTAAAAACGATTCTGTTCCCCGTTTTTTTTTTTTCAGATTTCTAGAATGAGTTTATTGTTATTGATTATGAAGGTTCTAACTCAAAGTGTTTACATTTTGTTAACATTGAAACGCTAATTTTGATTGAATTTAAAAGCTGTTGAAAATGTACTGGAATACTACCAAAATTTAGTACAGAAAAAAAATGTTCACATTATAACGCAGTGACACTTCGTTTCGGAGTGAATTAAAAATACGATAGATAAACGTTCAAAAGTATCACATTCCTCCATAACTGAGTAGAATAATGAAATACAATAAATTTTATTTATTATGGATCGCTAATGTAATATTGGTTTTGAAGATGAATTTAATTGTAATGTTTATTTTAGACCTCATCCGTTTTACCTGTAACGTAACTAAGCCAATGAATACCAAGCATCCTATAACGCCAATAAACTTATTCTTTAATACAATACCAGACGGTGATAAAATACTAGTATTGTGTGTTCACGTGTCTTCTAGGGATGAAATGAATTAATGTAAATCCTCATAAATTACTATTCAAATGTTATTTCCTGTTTTTGTTATTGTTTTTGACTACTGAAAGGCTTTGCTATAACGAGATTAGAGAACGTATTTTATTTTGTGGATTCAACTAAGCTTAACCATATAAAACTATATATTTTCCTGGCTCTTGAAGATTGCTCTATATTAGGGACATTGGATGATGATGTGTATATAAGTTGTAATTACAGAACAGAAACAGATGAATAACGTCTAAGACCATTTGTTAGCACTTAACATCAAGGTGCCGTTTAAGGCGTGTATATATATATATATATATATATATATATATATATATATATATATATATACGATCTGAAGTGTGACTTTTTCTTAGTGTTTTATCCGTTTCTACTATTATAATTATTGTTAATTTGTTGCATTGTTAATAATGTTATTTTTATTTTATTATATATAAGAAAAATAAAAATAAACAACACTATCAACAATGTAACAAATTAACAGTAATTATGATAGCAGAAAAAGATAAAACAAAGAAAAAGTTAAACTTTCATGGCCATAGAAGGACTCCACGAGTCCGAAATATAGCGATCTCAAGTGTGACTTTTTCTTTGTGTTTTATCTTTTTCTGCTATCATAATATATATATATATATATATATATATATATTAGGTTATTCGCAATGCATATGGGGTGGTACTAATTTCTTTAATAAGAAGTTTTACCACTTCATCTATTAATGTTATATGAAAAGAGTTATCTTTTTTATAAAAATGCCCAATTCAAAATATATTTACTTAATCCATTTTATGTTTCATTCCCTGATCAATAATATGAGAAGAATTTCCATGAGATTACTTTGTAAAGTCGCTGTAGAAAATCGCCCTTCTATGCCAATTCCGTTAGAAAGAGTTCACAAGCTATTTTATTGCATTATTTAATGTAGTGCGAAAAGAGCTGAAAATAAAAGTAGAAAGAAGCTCGTAAATGTTTATAATGCAGGAAGAAGATAGTCTCCATTTTATGTCCTCACTAAAGATCAAGAATGATGCTTTCACTGCAGCCACTACTGAATTCTTTCTCTAGCCCTAATTGAGCCAAGGGATCATTTAGAGTCAGGAAAATGACAAGCAATCCCCCAATCGTTGCTCTATTCTTAGTCTAGCCTAATCTATTTATTTTATATGAAAGGATTCGTCTTTTTATGAAAAAGACCAAATTCAAAACATATCTGCCTAAACCATTTGTGGTTTCATCTCCAGACCAAGAAAAATGTATATAATATTGATTAAATATTTATTATTTTAACAGACACTAAAATGATGTTTGATATTGTCTATTTTTATTGTCTATTGTTAGTTAAGAATAAAGTCTTAATTCTCTTCATAAGAAAATAATCGAAACAACCGCTCCTAATAATAATTATTTTTTTTTATTTGATATCCAGTATAAACTCCATCTGTTATTGTATTGCTTTCTGAAAAAAATATAAAAGTATTTTGTCATACTTTTCTTGTTAGTAGGTTTCTTATTTCCAAACTTAAAGCAATTTAACTTTTATGTTGGCGTTATTTGGGCAGCTTACTTTACTTCAAAGTGTATCATGTAATGTCCACAATAATATGTAAAATTAATTTTGGTTTGCTGAGCTTTTTCTGGTCTCTGAGCAGATAGAGGTGTATCGAAAGCATTTGCTCATAAATATTCCATATGTCATATAATTTTGTCTTACATTTCCATTACATATAATTTTGTACACATTTATATAATTATAATTGCTAAGAGCTTGCTGCGTAGTTCATAATTACTTACTCATATAAATATTTTATTTAATACTTGGAAATACCAAAATTATCTTAATTAAAATTGCAATTGATCACTATTTTTGCAATTAATATACAATTAAAAGTATATTAAAATGTCTTGGGGACGTTGGCGCTAGGTTTTTACAATGTAAAACAGAAGAATACAAAAAAATTATAGTACAAATATTTAAAAGCGATAATTGTTTCATGCTTTGCTACTTGGGTTTAGATTTTATTCATGCCTGCTATTTAGAAAGCAAATCTAAATTCCATCCCATTTGGGGATGTCTTGCCCAAATGAAAATTTAAGAGTTTTAGGTTTTTATTTCAGTTATGTATTTTTAAAGGTTTCCTTAAAAGAGTATGTATCTGTTGACACCGACTTTTAATGGTTATGTTCGTAACAAAGCCAGACCATATATTATAATGGTTTCTTATCTCTATTTCTTGTCCCAGAAAGTTGTTCATCGACATTGCGACATTTATTCTTCGAAAACTTCCTTCTTTTTGTAAAGCTGTCTAAATGTGATAATTTAAGAACTGTACAACGTATCTTACTTATTATTTTCTTGTTCATAGGCGTTCGCACATTATCAATATTTTATCTCCAGTATCATCATTTTATCATCAGTAAAATTATTATACATGAACTCATTCTTCCATTTTGTTACATATCCCTAATTTTTACCTAAAAATAAACTAAAGACGTGTGTGATATGCACATACTTTTATTACTTCATTGTTTACCTAAAACTCTTCAGGTTATTTGCTTTCTCTTCTAAATTAATAATATAATATCAATACTCTTATAGTCTACTAGCCTATATACAGGATGATTCTCTCGCTAAAGGCCCCTGAACCTGTTACAGATAGTTTGGGGCCTCTAGAGAGAGAGAGAGAGAGAGAGAGAATCACACTATTATTCGAAGTTAATACATGCCACACATTTTCCCTCTTCCCATATTTATATCTGCATTACCCTTTAAAATTGATGGTTGGAGGGTTAATAATGTCAATTATTTATTTACCACGAATATATAGTGCATTACATCGGATAATTTACCGGTTTTTAGAATGTGTCATGAGCGTTTGTAAAATCCGTTGCCAGCGAACTGGAAGTCGTAGGTTGACAACTGTTATTCTGTTGATAGCTCGAATGTTACTAATTAAATCGAAGTTGCAAGGCTTAAACCAGGGGAGTATGGAGGATGGTAGAGTATCAACTGAACAAATCACCATTGAAAATTATGTGTGTGGGTTCTGCAGAAATTTATGCCGCTTTCTCTCGAAACTGATTGCAGATTTTGTTTAAAAAAATTTAAAAGTGATACTGTGTCTACCCTGGGGGTACGTCGTGTACATCATCAGAATCGTACACAGATTTACCTTAGCTTTCTTATTGCTGAGGTTCTGAAAAATATTTCATTTTAATGTGACCAGTAATGACATCACCTATTCTTATCCATATACCGTTTCCATTTTGGCATTTACCACGCACTTTTTTCGCATGGCCAGGCGTTCTTTCACATTGTAGTAAGTTAGTTACATAACAAACGTGTGGCGGAAGCGGCAGTATCAGATTCATTACGTAGCTTTCTTCATCTGTTGACGCTATTAAAATTCCAGACATTGTATATAGATCTTAAATCCGCTTCCTCTTCCGCAGTCCTGATAAACACCTACTTAACTCAAATATGGGTTTTTCACACCACTTCTTTCCGCTTTCTTCGTCCAATCATAAAATAATGGGTGCTTAAAAACTGCTGCTGACACCAGGAACATAGCCAAAACAAATAAGAAGAAGAAAAAAAGAAGAGAAAAGGGGTAAATGGAAATCCTTTAGTACAATTTTACAAGCGTAGCTAAACGCAGAACATTATTGAGATAAATATCCATTAATACGAGAAGAATTTCCATAAGATTATTTTATAAAACCGAAGTAGAAATCACCTAGCTATGTTACTTCCGATTACTAGTTCATTTTATTGAATTGCTTAATGTAGTGAGAAAAGAGCTGAAAATAAAATTAGAAAGAAACCCGTAAATGCTCAATGTGCAAGAAGAAGATAAAGTCTCCATTTTAAGTCTTCGCTAAAGCGCAACACAAGATGGTCTCACTGCAGTCACCTATAGACCTAATTGAACCAAGGAATCATTTAGAACGAAATGAATTACAAGCAATCCCTATTTGTGCTCTGTTAAATCCGAGGTCACATCGGATGAATAGTAAGTCAATTATTAAATTTTCTATTTTTACACTTAGGGATATAAAAAAATCTTTCCATAGCCAATTGGCGTAAACCAAGCGTTTGTTACCTTTCACAGAAATTTAGACAAGCGAAGTATTGTTGCTAAACAATTAAAGCAAACGTTTTGGGTGTTTATTGGGTACATTTGGCGGAAGTTTTGTGACGAACAGCTTGCATATAATGTGCAGATGGAACCCAGAATTAATGATGAATTCACAATCAGTTGATATACAAAAATATCTGTTTTAGATCCCAGAAACGGAAAATGTATTTGAAAAACTGTAAATACTTAAGACAATATAGACTACAGATTCTTTCTCATCCTATGTGCGTAACTATATAATATAAACCTTTGGGTACAAACAATTCAAATTTTAAAAGTTTCGAAAAACTCGATTTATACTTTCAAAACTATAAATAGTTTTAAACTTACTAATTTCAAAATTCACTGTCTTGTATAGGATCCACTGGCATTATTATTTGAACTAACAATATATTGTTAGTTCAAATGAAAGTAGATTGCATTACATTGATAAAATTCCTTTCCAGCCATATTTTACATTCAAAGACATTAGGGTTTATTATTATAATTATAATTATCGTTATTAGATTTTTTTATTATCAAATAGGTGTTTGACTTTTTCTTAAATTGTTTGTTTTTTCTTTATATACCTTTAGTAATGTTTGATTTGTGGAATAATTTTTTTTTCAGAAATCCTCTTCTTTGATTCATTTTTTCTCAATATCAACTCCATACTAAGTAAAAATATATAAAATATATTTCAAGCATATGAATATGTGCGCTCAAAATTAATTTAAAAAAGTGTACCTTTTAAAATTATAAGCATAGCACATAAATGCACGAATATAAATAAATTAAAACTAACAGAAATAAAATTAAAATATTCCCTCAATAAAAGGTTAGTTTACATTCAACTTCGTTATAGAAGGAGAAGGTTATGATATATATTTTAAAAAAATGGATTAATAAAATCTCTACAAAAATATAAATATCTGGCATTAGTCATTTATAAATCAGGAACCAGTGAAAAATGTGTGAATAGGATAAAAAAATGAGGCTAGAGGTTCACTCAGAATGATAAATGAAATCCTGTGGAGCAGAGAAATACAAAAGCAACAAAACAGAAGATACTTAAAGCTATCATTAATAATATATTGTTGTATGGACGTGAAAGCTATTCATTGACAGAACATCAGAAACAGAAAAGTTGTGCATTAGAGATGAATGGACTTAGAAGAGTTGTCGTGAGGTGAGGGTGAGAGTGAAGGTGAGAAATGAGGCAACGTATGCAGCAATTGGATACTATAATTGATAAGCTAGAGAGACAAGTGCATTACAATGGTACGGCCATATCAGAAGGGCAGCTGTTGAATGGTTTCCCCCAGGAAGATCAAAACCGGTGCTCCACGAATTACACGGAAAAAATGCATGTTCTAAAATATGAAATGAATTAACACAGGTGACAGTTTATGGACCAACAGATACCTGGCGCCAGTTTATAAAGGGGTAGACGCTAACAAGTGCAAATATCTATGAAAAGGAAGATAATAGCATGAGACATTAAACTCTTGTAAATGTAATATTGTAACATAACTATAGAAACACATTTAGTTTTCCTTTTTGACTACATTTTAAACATTGTATTTCCCTGATGTTATATTTAATTAGGTTTAACTCCTGGATGTTTACTTACGAATGAATTTATCTTCATGATAACGAACTTTAATTATACAATCCGTTCTGTTTTTGTTAAAATTGCATTTTGCTCTGAGTGAATGTGTACAAGTGGTGTAATTGAGTAGGAACTTGGCAAGGAATCCAATATATAGCCTTTGGATAAAAGCCTCAAATATACAACAATATGAAGAAATATTACTTGTCTTAAATTTCAAGATTAATCATTTTGTCACAAATAAAAATATTTTATTACTTCAAAATAAGTACTTGAATATTTTATTCTTAACTTAAATTTCAAATAAATAGAATTGAAATTTAATTTTACGTATGTTACAACTGATTTAAGAAGTCAAAATAAATAGTGTCTTAACAGCATCCCACAATAATTATGTGCAATAAAGTGAAAATATAAATGTACGGAAAAGTTTATGTACATTAAATAAATATTTGCCCAGGTCAATGCTGTCATAACAGAAAATGATCCAGGCTCGAAATTTACCAACTTTAAAGAAGAATTTTGTGGATAAGCTTTGCTGAAGGATATTGAACCTAATCTAGCAAGAAAATAACCTCGAGCAAGGACAAGACCGGAGTTCTCAAGTAGTAATCTATACCAAAGACAACAGTCAACAATAAAGAAAATAAGTAGGAAACCCTAACATTACCTGGAGGTAAGAGAAGGAAAGAAGAACTCGAAAATTCTAGAGGAAGGCAAGTTTTTTATTGGAGCAAGAGCACACACAAACTTACCCGAGCGGAGAATACTCATAGATCACAACAATTTTTTCTACGTGCGACAATCTTATTTTAATGTTTTACATTTTAAATTACACTCTCTTTGAACTGATTGCTTATTTATTGCTTATTTATTGCGTGTTTGACTCCATTGATCTTGTACTGCAGCTGTTCATTACTGGTTGCGTGATACCTAAGCAGCATTCAGCTAATATTTTTGACGGACAGATGGCACTGGATGTATAGTTGTTTTCCGCTGTTATCTAAGTCGTTTTTACTGCTTCTTTGAAGAATGAAAGGAGGAGTGAAACAATTGTTTTAATGGATTACTCTTTGTATATATTTAACTACAGAAATAAACTTACCCAGTTATCTTAATTTAAGGAGAATTGGAACTTGTTCCCTCTAGTTTTGAAATTGGTGTCGAGCTGATGTTTTTGCCAATTGAAACTTGAACGTTGCTCTCAGGACTGAGGAGGCAGTTTGTTGGAGGTTGAGAAATACGTAATGCTTCAAAAACGTTTTCTTTAGATAGCAAAAGTTTCATTATCTTGTTTTTTATTCTCTACTGCGTTTACTTTTAAGATGCTTTTCATTTTTGTAAATATTGCTAAAGTGATGATTCAGTTTCAGTTCACAATTTAAGAAACATTAAGACATTATTGATGTATATTTAAAAACTTTTGTCTGAAGCTTGCTAATTTGGTCACGTTTCAGTAACATATAATTGCCAAGAAAGTCATTTCATTCCTAGCTCAGGGAACAATGCCTTCACTAAGTATACATAACAACGGATCACCAAAAATCAGAATGTCAGTAAGACCGTTTTCAGTCGGTTGGTTCGCTTGTTTGTTTATTTAAGGACGCTATTTAACATCACAGGTCATCAGCGTCCCATTCCATTCAGGGCGTGAAACGGCCGACAAATTTTGCTCAGAGGTCTCTTCTTTCAGGCTTGAGGTTCTTTTTCGTGCCGTAAATGTACGACACGGGACCCATGGCTTTACTTCCCTTCCGGAGGAAGACATACGATTTTTACGCCCGAAAAAATCCATCGATCCTGGCCGGGTTTGAACCCGCGACCTTGGGTTTAGAAGGCAAGCATGGTTACCACTACACCACCAGGACCGACGTAGTAGTCGGGAAAGCAGGAACATGTTTACCCAATGAAGGCTAGATTAACCTTCTCAGGAACCTACAAACACTTGCGCAGCCACCTGTTCATCATCAAATATCTGAATAAAGTAAAACATAAGATTCGATCAACATGTCAAGTTGCGAAAAGTGACCATTTGGAACTAAATAAAGCCGGGACGCATAATTCGGTTCCCATGGCAATTGTGATCCTGTTGAAGCAACGAATTCACACAGCTCGCCTTCTTTATTCTGTCCCTCATACGTTTCACCAGTTTCATTCCACATTCCTATCGTAGTTATCTATGTTGCTTTTATTAAAGGTTTGTGCAAAATAAATAAATGTTCACATTTTTGTAATAAAGTTTTCAATCATTATCCAACAAATGGAATTAAATTATGAAGACTTTGAATAATATATCTCTTATATTTATAGGGCAAGTAGAGAAGTAAACTTAACTTAGCTTTAGAAATGCTAAATAAATTCAGGCCATGATTTAAAATGTATTTAATTTACAAAACTTATTAACTAAAAATATTATTTTGTTGTCTTTGGCATTATTTATCACCATGGCCGTCTCACTACTGCATGCTTTGAAATGATCTTTCTGTTACTTTCTGTGGGGAACTCTGCTGTTGATATACTCTTAACCACTTTTGTTAATAAATAATATGCATTTTATGATTTAAACTTTGTTCTTTCACTAATCTAATAAATCTCACTGTTGGGACTGAACTCTATTTTTATTCTTCTTAGTTGACGTCCAGTTTTCGCAAATAATCATTGCCATTACTTGATGGAATATTAGTGGAGTTTCCATTCTAGTCTTCCTTAAGATTCATCTAGTAGTACTGCGCATTTGATTATATTTTTGCAATTTACATTCAACACAAATTTCTCGAGTTATGATATTTGGCAACCTAAAAAGTAAAGTGTTTAACTAGTTCAGTAATTTTATATTTTCAGCTATTAATTGTGATTTTAATATAATTTGCTTTTAAATTCCATTATTTGTGTTTTTCTGCAGATACACTTTATAATAATATTATTTAATAAATGTAGATCTTTTGTAGACTATTTTCATCGCCAGAAGTTAAAACTTGATCATCCGTGAACATAGCTGTCTTTAGTAAATCCCTTACTTTTAAAATTATCTTCCACATTCTTACTGCATCATGTGAAGATATATTTTAAAGATGAGAGGTGACAAGCTACACCCCTGTCTGTAGCTAAATTTATATTGGTTGAGAGTATTTTTTCTTCTTTTATTTTAAGATTCATTCTGACATAAAACACTGGACCTCCTGGATACGGGGTGCAAGATCCCGGTCAGTCTCCACATAAAAATGGATTATTTATCAGCTCCCTGGAAGTTCGCCGTATTAACCAATAAAGTATTAGGTAAAATAAAAAATAGGTGTGAACTAAACAAACCATACTGTAATTTTCTGTAAAAGTCTTCTGTATGCTAGTGAAATTAAACACTTAATTAAATAATTATTAAATAAATACAGTTAAAAGTTTACTGTATGGTTTATAAAACTGAATTGGTTAAAGCTTTGTACTCAATGTAACCGACACAACAATTAAAATCAACTTAGTAGTGCATTTCTTTCCTCTATCGGCGATGCTTTAAAAATGTCACGTAAATCGATGCTGAAATTGCCAATGAAACCTCAATAGATTGTCAAATCAAAGTCCTAAAGAAGTAGAACACAATTAGAGGGTATAATACATCCCCATTATACTGCTATGTTGCTCGGAGAAGTCAATAGGGAGAGAAGGTTCAGCAAAGAGCAAACTATTAAAAGCTGAATGAAACCTGTGTGGTACGTACGTAGATGGATTTGACTGTCGACTCACAAACACTTTCACAATGCCTAGTGTCGGAGAAACACCAGGGAATTATATACATCACCAAAAGGGTCAGATGAACTGCTTTCCATGCTTGGCCAGTAGAGATATCGTCCATCTATTCTAAGGCAGACGTTAATCGGGTTAACAATAGAAGTTTGATGAGGTTCGATGGCTTCCTCTCATTTCGAAATTCCCGCTTTGCAGCCTCCAGTTCCCTCCCGGGTATTTGTGAGTCCAATTACAGGGCTGAAACTCTCTCGCTAGCCAGATAATGACATATAATTCATCCATTTGGAATAGTCTCTCCTCTTCTGCTCCCTTTCACACCTACCTCTCCCTTGACCAGAATGCTACATTTTGTCCATTGTTTAGCACCCTTTCTCCTCCACGATATTCCCTCTCGTTCCCTCCCCAAATCCTAACTCGTAAAAATAAACTGCGTGACGAGTGTCAAAGCCGGGTGTTGATAACAGTTTTTTGCTCTTTTTTTCGAAAAAATAGGGAGCGTTCCTCAACAAAACCTGTATTTAACACAATGGTGAAGGGTTAAAAATTCACGTAGAGTGCTTCTAAATAGATTTTTTTTTGTTACCCTTAACGGAAATGTCAAGTGATTTTAAACCTTTAGGCCGTGTTTGTAAAAACAGTAAATGCATAAAAGCTGAAAATAGGATTAACAGTAATCATATAAAATGGAAAAAAAATCTTTTGTGCCTATGAGTATCAGAACGGTAATACTATGTATGTAGAATATGAAAACTCTAAATATTTAACTCATTTGGAATTATGCAGCTCAAAAGTCTGAAAATAAATAAGTGCTCGATTATTTTAACCGTAAAATAAAATTTATTATGAAATGATGATGAATTATTAGATATACGTTTTGACGAGGAAATAACATTTGACCTGATTTAATACTGCAGAAAGTATTGTGTAACAGAGATCAACTTTGTCAAATTTGTAATTAATTTTATCTGAATAAACATCGTATTATTCCCAGTAAACAATCACAGGAGGCAGTAAATATAAGTTCTTTATGGGTGGCCATGTGCCCCTCCCATTATTCAACTAAGGAATGATCAATGTCTTGCCCACCTATGCCCCAAAAAGAATTCTTACCAGAATTTTTTTAGGGTTTTGGAATAAATTAAATCGCACTAAAATTTGGTTATAGATCTACCTCCTAAATCAATGGTAATTTTCGTTTTTCTTTAAAACGCTGGAGTTGTTCATTAGATTTTCTCCGTTAATCTTTCTACGCTCAGGTTCGATCAAACAAATCCAAAACAAAATTGAGTTAGAGGTAATTTGCTTACCCCTGAATTTAATAGCGGCATTGTTCCTGCAAACACACAAAACCCCATAATAATAATTCAGTTATAGGTAATTTTCTCTTATCTGACATCTGTATGTGACATTCGTTTATCTTTAAAATGCCAAAGTTTCTCACTACAGGACTCCGTATAGCTCGTCTTCTTTTACACCAGTCGAGATTGTGCAAGTGAAGTGGTACTTTCCCTCATAGACCAGAATTCTATAGAATAAAACGAATATAATGACTGAATTCACAGATAAATAAATAGCTTATGATTGAATCTGGGTCGTCAACCGAAAAAAATTAAATAATGAATAAGACCGTGAAACCTAACCATATTAAACTGAATTTTTGTAAGCTTTTGTTTGATCGATACCGTGTTTTCTTTGTTAGAGATAAAAGGGTGGCCTCTGTTTTCATACAGATAGCTCAAAAATCATCTTTAAATCCTATTTATTTATATTTATTGTTAATTTTACATACACTTTTATTAAAACGTAAATGTTATGTATTTATATTAATTATTTACCTTTTTAACACTTTTATTAAAGCAAGAGACAAATCCCCCCCTTTTCGTTTTACTTTCGATGGTCTCAGTTCGTCACATGGTCGGATATTTGGTTTGTTTTCTGCTGAACAGCGGTTACTTTGCCCGCCTTTAAGAATGGATATGCAGTTCAGCGGTATTAATAAAGAAGGGGTGTGTTAATGAAAATATATGTACCATAATGGAGGGAAAGATTTGGAAAAAGGAAATTTAATTTGAGGTTTTGGATTCTCAGGGGTAAATAATAATTTCTTCCTCTCCGACGATAGTTCCCGCTGACATATTTTGCCACGGCTGTTGAGACTCTAATGCTGGATACTTTTATGGTCCTGTGACCATAGGGCAAGGAATCTTGGAGATTAATAATATTTTTCATTATGGAAGATCACACAATTTATTATTCATACACTATTGCACTATTGCACTCAACTAATAAATTTCGTCCACTTAATACTCTTCCAAAACTAACTGCTGCTTTCCACTGATTGAACGGAACTGAGAAAGCCCTGCTACTGATATTACCCCGCTAAATACTCCTTCTAAACTGACTGCGGGCTGCGAAATTGCAAACTAAATAACCATGGCCTATGTGACATTTTACATGTGGATATCAACTCAAGCGGTTCACTTTTTCCCTTGAAAATGTTATCGACCTGTCTTTTCATCCCTGTAGTTGCCTGCTATATGTTGTTTATTGTGCCTACCCTGCTTTACAATTCTCTAACAGAATACCAAAAAACATCTTGCTCAAGAACTCTTTACAAACATTGTTACAACAGGCAACAGAAATTCCCAGGCCAGATTTTATGGCAGGAGTTACCTTTCTGTGCCCTGGCAAGAAAATAACATTTTACACACAATAACTCAACACTTATACAGAAAAATGACATTACACTCATAACTATAATGAGTAAGTTACATAACATGACATGCTACAATATAATTAAATATGAGGGTGGCAGTTCATAAAAACTGGCTCAGCAGCTATCCGAAATATAGCTGTTCTTAGTTATTAAAAGTTATCACTTTTATGCTTCTTAGAGGAATCTCTGTGGCAAGTGTGAGCACAATTCATACTACTCGGGGCTTTCGCTAGGCAGGATTACGCTCTCTTCCTCAGAGGGTAAAATTTGACTAACCACAGGGAAAGTTTGAAGCATCCGTAGCCACATTTCTGCATTAGAGTTTTTAATAATGTAATTTTATACAGTATTTTTAGACTATACTGAATATTTGGTGCTTATGATTTGCTTACTGTTATATGCTGAGTTATGTACATGCACCATTAAATCTAAGGCAAGTGATTAGACAAACAGTGGAATATGGCCGCAATACTTCAAATAAAAGAGGTTTTCCGCGTCGTGGTTCCAGAGCTTTCTTGTGCTATAAATTATGGGAAAAACTACCTTGTTCTTTAATACCCTTTTAACGTAGTTTTGATTAATCTATAATGAGCAAACTTTAAAAGGCTTTTAATTTTGCTGCATTTTTTTTTTTTTCAAATTAAAATGAAAGTAACATTTTAAAATCGATAGGCACTTAGAAACAATCAAGGTATCTTTTTCAACATAATATTAAAATGCAGACAAAAATACTGCCTGCTTAAATGCATGTTTAATAATTCTTTAAATGTGTTTAAAATACACGCTATCGAAATCTTTTATATACTCAGATGTAATACGTCTTAACTGTTTAACGCTAGCACAGAAAAACCTACAGATTTTAAATTTTTGAGATTTTCATCCCTATAAGCTTTACAGAGGAACTTTTTAAAATGTTGATGATTCAAATGGATTTGTAATTTCAGACACAATAAATATTTTAATTAACACAAAAACTGATATAAAATAATATAAGTTTTTTGTGTTTTTATTATATTTAGGAAAGAAACAAGCCCATAGACAAATAATCTGTAAATGTAATGGAGTTCGATAATAGTTTTTATATTAATGTTAATTTTACCGCTGTGACTGAAAAATAATTAACCTTTCATGCAATAAATTGTCCATATATTTTGGTTTCCATTTATAATTTAGCAATGGTGAATAATGGAATTGAATGATGAAACTTGTTAATAAGAACAAGATGCTGAAATGTAATGAAGGGAATTACTTTAGTGTAATTTATTCGTACAGAATTAGATCAATCCGACTTACTAATCAAGTCTATAATGTAATTGTTATTGTCAGGAATGCAACAGGTTTAACAATATACATATGTGGTGAATATAATAAATATAGCGCTTTAGTTATAAAACTTGACTGCTCATGTGGAGTTTCGACTAGCTTAATAGGCGTGTCGCAGCTAGCTGCGCCCGCACTTCACTCTGATTTTCCTTCCCACCTTTGCCATGTCCTTGAACATCGCTTTCTGTTCCTTGCCGGTTTCATGGCAATACACTGGTACACTCATTTGCGAAAACAGGCATTGTCTCTAGTTATGATCCCATCTCATCTAAACACATATTTTAATGTGCAAACGTTATTTTAAAACTATCAGTTTGTGTATATGGGAAATTTATTCAAAATTGTCCTATAAAATGCCTATTTTTGGCGCAAATAGTAAAGGCTCTCCAATAAATGACTTCCTAAATTACAGTGAAAAAGAGAGGGTTTCGGAATGTGAAAAAATATATCAGCAACGAAACTGGAAACATTACGGTGTCAAAATTAGTCGCATTAATCAGAAAGTGTTCTCCAGATTCGATGCCTGTTTAGCCATTCATGTATATTCTAAACGGTAAGAAGTAGCTGAGAGTGGTACACTTATTAGCCGAAACGTAAAACACTATGTGAGAGAACAAGGTTTATAACTAAAGCAGATAATTTATTATACAGAGATTTATTATTTCGGAATTAATTTTTTGAAAAATAAACGGGATTAGTAACCGTATTTTAAGGTCTATATTGACTATTGGACGACGTTTATGGCATGTATCGCTTACTACACTGCCATATAGTTCCTCACTATTTTTCAGTTTTTTTTTTTATTTTCTTAGTGCATTTCAACAACTTGGTATTTTCCATTTATGTAATTCCACACAGTAATTTAGTACTGATATAAGTGCTTGAAGTATGGGTCTTTCAAAACACATAAATAGTTTAATAATTAAAAGGAACATACCTTAAGGATGTTCGTACTACAATTAACAGTAAAAACATTTTATTGATTGTAAATTTTATCTTTAAAATCTTATGTCATGAACAATGAATTGCAAACGGTTATGAAAAATGTTTACCGATTTCCTAGACGACCTCTGCTTTCTCTAGCTACGTCATACGATACATTGATAGAGAGCAATAATTCAGGGGAGGGGGATTGTGATCAGTATCTCGCCGGGGCTTTCTTGCTCGAACTCCGCTTCTCCATTTGGCAATCCCAGTTATCCTCTCGAGGCTGGGTAGGCCCCGTTCCAGACCTCTTTAATTAAAAAAAAATCGTAAGCAGGTATTAGAATTGCACCAGAATCCAATAAAAGTGTTTTGTTGTCGCTTAGATTAAAATACATAATGAAGCCTGAAAGAGTAAATTATATTTAGTTAAAAATAAAAAATGTACCATAACATTATAATTTTAGTATATTATTTAATAATTTCACAAAAACACATCAGTACAAACTTAAATTACTTTGTGAAACAATGATTGAAAATTTTATCTCTAAAAACAAGTATTTAACTTAATTTTTTTTAACCATCCTTGCTTGAAATAAGCGGTATAACTTCTGCCTTTCAATGCAAAATAATAATAATAATAATAATAATAATAATAATAATAATAATAATAAATATGCGAATTTTTATCAGGCAGCAAAACACCTGTGCGATTCGAAACAGAGCAACAAACATACGATTATCTGCATATATTTCCTTAAACGAGACAAACCACGACCCTTTGATGTGGCACGTTCCTAGGAAATAAACCTATTTTACATTGAACTGTTAAAGTCGTCTTGTTGAAGCGCTGCAAACCATTCAAATGAACCGAATATTCATCACAGCAGTGATGGCTATTTATTTGCAAATTGCCGAGTTATTGAAACATACTAAAAGCGTGGATGCAGGCTATGTATGGCTCGCTTATATGCCACATCTGCAGGATGAAATGAACCCATCAATTTAGAGCGGATATTTGCTCCATGTAAATGCGACTTTTTCCACCATGTAGGAATCAATAAATCTACATGACCATTATAGCTATTTGAAACCCAAATTATTGAATAGCAAATAATTTCTGCAGTATAATCTAAATAAGCTTAGGAGAATGAACACGCACGAAGATCCAATAGCCTCTCAATCGCAGCACAAAAGTCTCAGCGGTAGGCGTTTTCGTATACGTCCATTTTAAAGAATATTTATCTTATCCTTAATGGCGTATGATATTTTCATCTAATTTCATTTTACATGCCTAGTGTCGTTCAAATATCTACATTATTTACTGGGGGTTTTCCACATTGTTTTTTACTCAATATAATTTAATTTTGTTATTAAAACAGACAGTATTTAAATCGTTTTAATTGTGTTTTACTTACGTTTTACCTACAGGCGGTGGGCACTGATTATATGAAATGAAAAAATAAACTGGTAAAGGATTATTTTTTTTAAAGGAAGCGTTCCGAACCTTAGTTTAGTGTACCTCCCGGGCATTTAGCATTTATAAGCGCTGAGGAAAACCTGGAGAAAAACTCAGTCAGGGAGGACGGTCCTGGTGGGAATTGAATTCCACAGCTCCCGTTGACGAGACTGGGCCTTAATGAACTCTGCGGCGATGTATTTAAATCTGATCAAAGACATTTTATCTTAAGTATCGATGTACTAAATTTTATTTATTTATCTATTAATTTTTGACAAATTTATCAAATCGATATATAATACTGAAAATTGGTATTACGTTCTATTATTTTGTCGGCAGGCAATTATTTTATTTCAGAACGTATTTCACATTCATTTTTTTCCACACTATAAGGAGTATTTCAGTTCCTCCCTGTTGTTGCTTTTCGCTTACAGCTTTCAAATGAATAGACGTTGTTCAGTGATTTATGTTAGTACATGGAAAGCATGAAAGCTTGCAGCAGTTCTTGCACTCCGCTCCCCCACCAGGACGCAGTTACGTTATTTTATATAAATATTTAATTGTTTACAACGCCTGTAGACTGTGAAAGATAATTATGTTTTGTATGCAGAAAGAAGAAATATTTGTTAGGCCGGCGCCGAGACTGTTTATTAGGAAGCCCGCTTTGTCACAGCGCCACAGATACCTACCTTACTTCATCTCTTCATCCCACACGTGACCTCACTAGGAGCATGGACACAAACAGCCCTTGAGCAAAGCTGAAGTACGAAATACCTTCCTGCTCCCTACCAATCCATTTCAATTACTTAAAAGTTTCAGCAGAACACTGCCGTCATTTTAAAATTCCCGAAGTCAGGCATTGCAAAGAAACGATCACAGCTTAATGAGAAAGACTCACAATATCAACTGTGAACCCCGTTCATCGTATAATCCAGATCTTGTGTAATGTGACTGTTTTATTCCCTACACTGAAGTTTAAACTACAGGTCCATAATTTTGAGAACTCAGATATAGTTTTAAAGCGATGTGAGGCGATTCTCAAGAATGTGTTTCAGGTATGTAAGAAATATTATAATAAGTAGACCAATGAGAACTATCGTATGATATCGAAAGCTCAAGTCGATAACCTGATAATCCATGTAATCCTAGTTATCAACATATAAAATTAAGAAATACTGACAAATGTAGAATAGCTACATTAGTTACCTATAATTCAAGCTTTTGATAATCAAGGAAGGCTTTGTTCTAATCAGCTCTGTTTTCCATGATATAACCGGTACCTTGGTTTAAATTGAATGTAAAAAAAAATACGTTAATATTGATTGATTATCCTTCTAATATACATTTATTTACTAGCAAAGCCTCGTGGGTTATAGACATGAGCACATCATTAATTTATTATATTTTGTACATTATTTTAGTTACATAACAGGCTCCATTTCATTGTTTACATTAAATAATATAGTATCATTAAAATATATGTTTCCCGAATATATGGCATGTGCATCCTGGAGAGAGCTCGCTATATTAGCCGGTACTGCCGTTAGACTTTCTTTCCTATTCCTCTTGATTGAAGTCATTCGTAATTTTAGGATCATTCATGAACATTGACTTATGCAAGCTGAGACGTGAATACACGAACAGTCGCAATGAAAATAAATATGGATCGGTATTAAACACTAAACTTGATGCAATTACTTTAATTAACAGAAGAGAAAAGGTTGTACCATTCGTTCCAACAGGTTCATGAAACCACATATATGGCTCAATAATCATTAAATACAATAAGGGGGGTTTTATGTGATAAGAGAAATTCATGTATTTAACCAGTTGTAATTTTTATTTATGGCAAAGTTTGAAAGACAAATATTTTGCAAAACCTCTCTCGGATTAGAGAAACTCCAATATTAGCTTTTATTTATTTTTTCTACTGGTAGTTACTTTAATTAATAATTATGAACTAAACGATATAAAAGCATTTCTCCTGGTTACCCAGTATTTGTCAGTCTCTGTAAATGTTCGTAGGGTAGGACAATGCTGGAGATGGTACCTGTTCAGATTCTCTTCAAGATCACACAGTATGCAGATAGGATTTAGTGTCAAAAAGAAAAGATATAGGTGTGCTCCGTGGAGGTCATGACCGGTGTTAAGGCAAAATGAGACTAATGTCGAGGATTGTTAGAAGAATTTTTGATATGGTCCCACCAGCATTTGTTGGTAGTCCTGTTTTCTAGTGAATTTGTGGATGTCTGTTGAACAACATTTTTATAAAAGAGGTATGGTGGTGATGCGCTTTATTTTATTTTTTTCTTAATGGTCTGCTTCCTCATTGCTTGGAATTTGACAATGACTCGAAATCCATTGCAACGCCATGGTTCTACTCTACTTTTTAAGGGCGTTTAAATTTTTGCGGTAGTGTTTTATGTCTACTGTTGAGGGGAATATATTAACCCTATTGAATACATGAATGCAAATCTTAAATCTGAAAGTTACAAGTTCAAAATAGACTCACCTCCACGCTTGTGCATCCTTCTCTGCAACTAAGAGGTCTACATCCTCTGGCAGAAAGCTTTCCAGGATAATATTCAATATAAAATAAGATAATTTCAGTTGATTAGCTTAGATGGTCGTATGACAACATATTATAACACATGTGGAGCTTGTGAACAAGCGGAAAGAATATACTTTCAACATCTACAGTAGGCCAGGTTCTAGGAAGCATATTACTGGTTGATGCTCGACCTGTTGCCCAGAATCCAGACCTCATCTATGGCCACCCCAATATATTCATGATTGTATTTGCATTACTTTTATATAAAGTCATTTATTTTAAATATTTAAATGCATGACTTTACAAAATATAAGTGTTAGATGATATTTTATTGAAGTATTTTTACTCTCATTAGATTTGAGTTTGCTATCACCTTCTGTTCCAAGCACTAGAAGCATTTATAATTATGGATGTTAACTTACAAAAAATTAAGCTTTAGATAAAAATTATTCAGGATAAAGGAGCTAAACTTTTGAAATTTTGTGAGAAAAAGTACTTTATTGCATCTGCATATGTATAAGGTCATCAAAATACACATGAAAAAATAAAGTATATAATTTAAGGGAAACTAAATGAATTCATAATTAAGTTGATTGAATTTCCAATTGAAACATGATGAACTGTTGATTTTGTTTATTTACGGACGCTCCTTAACATGTCTTGTCATAAGCGTCCCATTCAATTCAGGGCGTGAAATAGTCGATCAGTTTTGCTCAGAGGCCTCTTCTTTCAGGCTTGTGGTTCTTTTACGTTGGGAAAATCTACGACAAGGGACCCACGGCTTTACTTCCCTTCCAAAGGAAATCATATTCGGATGTTTACGATCGAAAAAAATACATCGATTCTGGCCAGATTGAACCCGCGGACTTGAGTCTATGAGGTATGTGTGGTTACCACTAGACCACCAGAATCGACAGCTTGATAAAATAATGACAAGAATACATATTATTTTATGGTTAACACATTATCAATGACCTTTAAAATTGATATTTCAGTATATCACAAATATTTTCTCTCAAGAATGGAACACTCGTATTTGTGGCGCTTGTTCGTTTAAGAAAAGGTGTACACCGAAAAAAAAAAAAAAAAAAAAAACCTTTCAACATCAACTGGGGTCAATAGGACATTCATAAAGAATCCCATTGTGCAATAAAGTTCACTGAATCCCTTTGAAATTTTCACTTAGATATAATTGAATGGATGGTTCATATCCAAACAGATCACTTTCAAATTTCAAATAGTGCCGGCTAAATGTAAATTTTGTATAAACCTTTTTGAAGATATACATTACAAAAAGAAACATTAAAAAGAAAAATTCGACTTCCCCAATTTTATGGATTTTTCGTGAATCGTTTACATAAAATAAAAATCCTTAAATATGTACATTCAAATACATTGGGTATTTTCCTAAACATCCTAAACATGTGTATATATGAATGAATGAATGAATGAATGAATGAATGAATAGTGTTTAAAGCCCGTTTTTGCTACAGAGGCACCACAGGCGATGGACAGTGATGATACATGAGATGAAAAGATATATTGGGAAAGGATTTGTTTTTAAGGAAGGAATCGTTCCAGGTTTAATTTCAGGGTACCTCCCCGGCATTTGCCATTGGACAATAATGAGGACCGAGGAAACCCTGGAAAAAACCTCAGTCAGGGAGGACGGTCCTGGCGGTATTCGAACCCAGACCTGCCGCTCACGAATCCGCGACTTACCCATCTCGGCCACCCATGGCGGTATGTGTGTATATGTACAGATACATATGTAGGCATTGGATGTTTAAAAAATGCCTTTTTTATGATATATATGTATATAACGAGGTCTAAAGAAACCAGTAATATTTGCTTAGTCGTTGATAAGTGTCTTCAAGTATTTATAAGCCTGCAGCTTAGATTATATTTACGAAAAAGGCCGCTTGAACTAAGCTTTCATCTTCATTTATATTATCATAATTTTTCTATTGTTGACCTCTATTTACAAATATAATTCTTGCACTGCGCCTTCCTTTACACTGCATTTCACACTCTAGCTTCAACTCTGAGAGCATAAACTTAATTATTTTACTTGTTGGGGAATTCCCTGTGAAGGCAGTAAATGCACAAGTTATTTGTGCACCGTACCGTGGGTCATCCTTTTTTACCCTGAATTAGGATGTACACGCTTTCATTTCCATAACCTCACTCCTAAAAAAATCCTAGGCATCCAGAATTATTACAGCATCGTGAAGGGAAAATACGCCCAGTTTTTAGTGCGCTTCTCTCTTAATTGCCGCGTGCAGGAGCCTGAAAAAAATGAAAGAAAGAAAAATTTAAACTTAAGATGCATGAGAAGCAAGAGACGAGACGTGACTGTTTCAGGACCATTATCTTAATCTAAATATCCGCTGCAGGAAAGCCAACCGCTTTTTTATTTTTTTATCTCTCTCTCTGTTCTGAAGTTTCAATGCCACCGATGAAAAAAAAAAAACGGATATTTTAGACCTGGGTGCACGCAGGATTTGATCTGGCACAACGCACACGCCAAGTTCTATGAAGTCTTTGAAAGGACAAAGGGATGATAATCGTAATGAAAATGCACTGGAGCCTGGTCGAAACAAAACTAAAATATCTTATCTGGACTTTCTCATTCCAGGAAAATTCGTATTGTGGTCCTTAAAACAGATGCATTGCTCTTACTCAACAACAAACTGTTCTCGAATGTTGAATGAATTTCAATAAATCACTATCATACTGTTCTTCATTCCTTTCAAGGTCAATTTTTGAACCTATTATCTATTTGCCTCCACCCTTTTTTGTTCATTCCTTCATTTGGTAGTTTCAGTAAATTATTTTTATCGTTCACTTATCTACAGGATGTAAATTATTAATAACAGTGTTTTTTAAAATATTCGAGGAAATATGAATCACAAAAACCTCCATCTTTCTTTCTCTGTGTTTTTATAAATTAGTCTGTTAGAGGCAAAGAAGTATGAATGACAATAGGACTCTGAGTAAATTGATCTTAAAGTTGAAAATTCTATAATTCTTTATTATTTTTTTCACAGTAAAAGTTCTTCGTTTTAATTGTTAATGAATTACTATGTTCATTTTCCTTATAACTGGAGATAGGTGATTACGCATTTAAAAGTAGAAAATGTCAGCGAAAAGCGTAAACTATTTAATATAGGCAGTAAATATAACATTACACACTATTATTGATAATTAAACTTCTATTTAATTGTAATGACAATTAAATTTACAAAACGTATTATTGTTTTAAATTATTAATTACCTGATATCATATGCAATTCCTTTTTGTATAGTAAGCAAACAATTTAAGTTATGATTCTTATGTACTTAAACAGCAATATTAAATTAAAGAAAAACCACAAAACTACGTAAGAAATTTATTAAGTAACTGACTATTAGCCCCAATTTTTATGTCACAACATGCACATTACGAAAGGAGAGCCATCCCTTGTTGAGTTTAACAAAGGTCAGAGCCGGAAATTCCAAGGCAATACTGTTGTAAGTTGGCCTTTCAATTAAAACTTACCAGGAAAAATCAAATATAGTACTGTATTTTAATAGTCTGGCGAATGACCTTGTAAGTCAATTCTAAGAAATTTGTTGTAGGGGTAAATTTTGAAATGCATAAATGTAAAAACAATTGCAAGTGAGATAGACGAGAGCGGTACACTTTGCAATAAACCGTCCTTATAATGTGTTCAGTACGGAAGTAAGAGAGATACTAATCTGATTCACCTATAAACGTATAAACCGAAAATGAACTCCACCAGACACCACTGCGCATCTTTTACTCATTTATTGCATTATTCAAAATTATTTTAATATTTTCGGGACGAACAAGGAGCATTCTATAATATTTTCTTTGTCGTTGTTGCTGATTAAGCCTTTGTAATTAAAACTTTGCGGCGCTGTAGCTGCAGTGATAACTTTTAAAAGCCAATGAACCAAACTGTGATCGGACGCCCACAAACGAATTCCCCTCACCCACAATGTAAATGAGGCTACTATTGCAACTTTAGCAAACATAAAAGGTTAAAGGTTTTCCTAAGAGGAATGAACACATTAATAGCAACAGAGAATTTCCCTTATAAAATGAATCAGCCGCAAAACATTCTTTAGAACCGTTGCTTTGGAACAAACTATTGCATTACTTTTTAATTCCGCTAAATTACAAAAACAGAAATTTTGCAAAACTAAAAACCTGATTACAAAAGGCCAGAAGAGGCCGCAAAATAAAACCTTGCCATAATGTTTGATTGTACGTGAATATCAGTACTGTACAATTAGATTTTTTTATGGTCGTGATTAAAATAAGACATTTTACCATAAATCCGGATTCTACTTATAGCTTTTAAGAAGATTATTTTTACTATACATGCTTTATCTTACACCCTCTGTCTACAAATATGTCATTGACAATTTTGTTTCTGAATATATTACTAATATAATAATATATATTATACTTTTATCAAACCCTTCATAAGGCACCTAGTGGAGCTCTTTATTCCTGCAGCATTTCAAGGATTGTGACTGCAAATTTCATAATTTGGTGTGTTTAGATGCATTGAAAATGTAAAGTGGATGAGAGGTAAAACAGAAAATTATTTATCATTTCAAATATTTTAATATTGCTAATAGCTAATATTGCTTCTGTTTTAAAGATAGTATCCGTCACTATGTTTTGTTTATATAAACAGTATGGCAAATAGCCTAACATTCTTATTTACAAGGGTAGGTCCATAAGTTTCCGGCCTCACCGATAAGGTTTATGGCCTTCACAAAATGCTTATATGGTGTCATACCTTATCTGTTAGGTAAATATTTGCATCTGTAGCTTCCCCTCCACTGTGTTCAGTTGTTCAGATATGTTGCATAAGGAAGGCTATGTGTAGAAGATTGTGACATGTTCAAAAATGTAATTTCGAGCTGTTATTAAGTTCTTCACAGAAGAAGAACTTACTCCAAATGAAAGTAAACAGCGATTGGACGGTGTATATGGGGAAGCATCCCCCTCATATTCTACCGTAAAAGAATAGGCCAAACATTTTCGAATGGGTCGAGAAAGCATTGAAGACGAAGAGCGTGCAGATCGGACTTTGGAGGTGCTCACTCCTGAAAACATCGCTCTTGTGGAAGGAGAAATTATGGAAGTCCGGCGGCACAAAGTTACAGAAATAGCAGCCAGGTTGGACCTTTCTAAAACAACAGCCCTTCGAATTATACATGAATTATATATGAACATTTAAAATGCACTAACATTCCTCAGTCCAAAAGCAGCATCGAGCCATCTGTTGTCACGTATTTTTGGAGCTCTGCTGTAGCAACAAGAGAGAAATCCTACAAACTATTGTTACAGGAGAAGAAACTATGGTCCTCTAGTATGCTCCCTTATCCGAAAGAGAATCAATGGAGTGGCGTAAACCTGGCGAAGCACCGCCTCTAAAGGCCAAGGTTAGTCAGTCAACCAAGAAGATTATGACTATAATATTTTGGTACTGTGAAGGAATACTCTTCATTGGCTTCAAGGAGAGGAGCACCACAGTAAATGGGGAATACTATGCTGGCCTAATGCACACACTACGTGCTTCCATCAAACAGAAAAGGCGAGAAAAGCTGAGTGGTGGTGTGGCTCACAGTTGTTGTTGCAAAGGAGGCTGTGAAGAAATGTGGCTTCAAGGAGATCGACCATCCACCCTACAGCCCATATCTAGCTCCCAGTGACCATTTACTCTTCTCAAAACTCAAGAAGGACCTTCGAGAAAGGAAATTGAAGTGTGGCGAAGAAGTGATGGTTCCTGTTTATGCCCATTTTGCACGCAAGACTTCTGTCTATTTTTGTAGGGGGGGGTTGAAATGTTAATTCAAAGATGTGAGAAGTTTTTGCAATAAATGTCATTCATTTCCCATTTTACCGTTTCCGAGCTTGATAGCTCAGGCCCTAACTCTTAGTGCTTGCATACGGGAGGTTCCGGGACCATTGGTCGGATGGATTTTGCTTTCCACGAAGTTTTTGATCTCCTATTTCATGTTATATATGTATATAGTTTGTGCACAGATTGGTTGCATGGTAGAAAGTGTCAGGCGAGATGGGCTGAAGCTGTGCGATGTGGCGGTAGATTTCCATCTTGGAGAAAGTTCCTGTCCTGGCATTAAGGCGAGTTCTGCTTGGGAGTCCCTTCAGGCCCCGGCGTCTGGGACTTACCCCCTGGAAACGTTATAGACGAGCCGAGAGATGACCGGAAAGGTTCTTAAACGTAGGTAGAGGGGTAAGGTCGAGGATATTCCTAACTGCGATCGGGAGCCATATGCAAATGTCAAAGCCAATGCATACAATGTTTTTAGTATAATGTATAGTACAGTGAAACTGCAGTTCCCTTCTTCCCTACCTTCTCTTCATGTGCCTATAGTACATCCGAATTCGCGGTCCACAAAAATGCCGCAAATGTATCCTTCATCTCAGCCCCTCCTTTGGAGGCGTCACTTTGGGGAGTGGGTACAAATGACCCAAAATGCCCATCAGTATGGCAGAAGTGCCAAAACATTCTCTTCTGTCCCACACTATCGTATGTTTCTTTATCTTATCTCAACTTATTGCATTTTGATTGCATATTTTAAAATATTGACACAAAACTGTGTCCTGCAATTCTAGACGATTATTAAGATAACATTTAAAACTCTAGCTGTATTATTGTATTAATTAATACTTTTATTATTAGCAATAATATGAAAATCAGCTATATAAATTCACAACACTTCTGGAATGTGATGTAGAAGTTAAAATATTTAGTGCAACACTCAAACAATAAGAGCCGGAATCCAGTTTCCAGGTGCATGTGGGACATTAGTGAAAGGGATGGGGTCTGGAATGGGACCCTCTCAGCCTCATGAGAACAATTGTGAAGCTAATCCATTTGGACAAAATTTATCCGATCTGCTAAATCCAGATTAAACTTGACTGAGGGGACGCCCATGTGATTCCTTAGTGGCAATCTCTGCGCCATTCATATGTCTCATTTTACGTTATAATATAATTGCATATGTGCAGACCTTTTGTTTACAATTCATGAACATAAGATAGTCTTGTACCAATTGTTAAACACTACTTTATTTTATCTGTCCTAATTTTTAAACATAGTAAAATGTTAATACCATGCTGAATTTTCTTTTGCCAAAAGGGCACATATGCAAAAACTGATTTTTTAGAGAATGACATACACGAACGAATAATTGAAAAGAGAAGAAACAGAAAATCACAAAGCTCATAAAAGATTCCTGAAATGTATTAAAGGGTTAGGAAATAAAGAATTCAGAAAAAAATTCTAGAAGTTAATGGAAATTAGAGGGGAAACGGGAAACTAAATCTGCAGAAAATAAGTTATGTGTCATTTTCGAAATAGGCTGAAAATTACAAAGCTACCAAAGGAAAATCGAAAGACTAACGAAGTGTCTACATTACATGACCCAGTTACCTAATCGCGCCCTGTACCACAAGGTGTGTAGGTGTCTGTAATAATCTCGTTCTTATGAGTTTGCAATGAACTGATGTAAATCTTTCAGAATGTGTGATTGCTCCATAGGCAGACTAGACGGTACGCAAAATTAATTGGATTAACTATACTACATCATTCATAAATAAAGGGTTTTAATTTTGTCTCTTGATGTTTTGCACAAATCGCCATAACGTTCTAATTGACTTTTCTTAGGCGCGAAGGCAAATTCCGTTTTGGACTCTTCCTTAGCAAAAGTTTTCAAGGAATCCTTACGTTACGTAGTAACAAAAATGTATTTTTTACAGAAAGGCTCATTATTAATTATATTATACAAATGAAATTAATAAACTGTGGTGTATATGACTTAACTCTAAGCCTACTATTACACCACTGGTCATTAAAAGTGCATACATACTGTGCGCATTCATAATAGTCATGAGGAAATAATGTCCTTGACGTCTGTGTGTTCCTCTTACCTCAAAGCAATGATTTCGTATTATTTTCATTGTGAACCCATTTCGTTCAACATAAGCACCAATTTCTCCGAGTAACATTCTGCATTGATGTGCCAAAATTATCCCTTTATCAAATTCAGATACGTCCTGAAATTTTTGTCATACTTTCGTCTCTTCTGAGAAAATGTGAAGTCAATTTAACGTGTTTCTTATTTTAATGTAGTGTATTAATTGCCAAAAGAACGGCTGTGTTTCGAGGCAGAGGAATGTAAATAAAACTATGTTATTAATAGGTCATTGCTCAAAAGTAATCAAACAACTGTTTATTTCATATTTAGAGAAGAAAATTTGTGATCACGGAAAGGTAATTGCGTCTTTCAGAGATTTCTTTTAATTCATATTTTAAGGGCTATTTTCTTGAAAGTAATAATTGTCACATATATGTGTTAATTATTCCCTTTTTATTATAATGATTAAGCTTTTCTTCTTTATTAGAAGGTAAGAAAATAGAAGTTAAATATTTCCATTTTAAATTATGCGAAATTATTTTAAAGTTTAATACCGAAATGTTTCTATCCAAGCATTTCAATTTCTATATTTCTAGTAGAAGTCGAAGTAGGCTTGGCTTATGATATGTGTTTTTATATTATTTCAGGTTTTTTCTTTATTAATGAATATTCTCTGTTTAGTCATAAATAAAAAGTATTCAGAAGGATAGTTTAACATATGATATAATTTTAAGCTCTTTAATAACATTTCTTGCCATTATTTTGAGGACTTTTCCTTTTTTGTCTATTGTTAGGAAGTTATTAGCATTTTCTTGCTTTACAGAATAATTTTTACTGGTAGAGTTAAAGCCATAAATAAACTTTGATAAAACGCATATACCATTATTATCTGAATAAAATATAATTGTCTGAAGAAAATATTAAGTTAATCCTTAAAATAATGAATTAAGTAATGCATAGCATAGAGTAAATCACGTAGTCACGTCAATATTATATGGATAATTAATAGTATTACAAAAATAAATATAATCATTATTTAGGAGCAAAGAAGTATTTACAATCGACTTAAAGTCTATAATAAAAATGTTGGGCCAATTATTAAATTTTTGACGTTAAATTTGATATACCAAATTAAGAGAATGCGGGATACGCGCACGTATAGTATTAGCCAGAAAAAAAGTCTCTTAAAAACGGGGACACATCATATTTACAAATATACTGTGACACATCTTCATACCCACCCGTGCTGAGAGTGAATATCTATACATAATGTAAATAGTTATAATTATTAAATATTAATTACCCTGTAGTAGCAAACAAGAACATTTCATATGTCAGAAAAATGTATTGAGGCACTCTGGACGCGTACCATTTAGACGCGAGGGAATGACTGTCTATTGTAATTTTTTGTATTCTCACTTACTGACAATGGCGCACTAAGTCTTTCTATTGTAACAAAGCTAAGTACATGTAGATGTCCGGCATGAGTCGAACAATAGGTATTTTGTATTCTTAATTGCTGGAGATGCTCGGAAGTTCTTAAAGATACCATAGGAGCAGGTGTCGGCGATGACGTCATTTCATCGGTTGATCATGAACTCTCCAATGAGAAATCACAGAGTTGAAGAATTTAAAGCAAGCGCGTATGGGAGCACAAGAGCTCACCAATAATAGTTGAATATTTTGAAGGCTCAGTACTCCGTGGGTGCTATTCTGTGAACCCCGTGAGCTCTCATGAACAAGTGGGGACACTTTGAAATTAGATATAAAGGGAACAACTTTGCAAAACTACGCATTTCCAGAACGTCTGTTCTAGATCACAGTTCCTCCTTCAGTTTACGCTTTTTCATAACTTCAACAGATACCACCTGCAGTTTACGCATATTCTAGATTTCAAGTCAGCAGTAGGTAAGAGAAAGACGAGACACACACAATGTAGTTTTAGGACGGTAGATGCAACGTTAGCTCTTGGGGAAAATGAGACGCTTTTTATAACTTCAGTGCAGATAACGTTTAGTTATTGTTTGGGGCACGTAGTGATGTGAAGCATTTCCGGGTTTCAGTTCAGGCGGTGTACATAGTTCGTGGTGTTAATGTCAAAGAAGTAACGACCCAGGAGGACATAAGCAAATTATCGTGTGAATAAACACTTCAAGGCGTTGAATGAAGCACTTTCGTGTACTTTGAACCTTTCTCTTTCATCTCCCTTTTCCCTTGACTACGAGAACACAAAAGGCGACTTAGGACCCCTGAAAGACTCGAGCTACAAATGGGACCCTCGGGTAGATGGGACATTGACGAACGCCTTATTAAAACTCTTTCAATATACATTTCCAAACCTTATTGTCCGTTATGATTTCGAAAAGTGTAAATGTGAAAGGAATATATGATAGATGAAATAATTACTACTTTTTAACAAATTTCATAATCTTATTGATACATAGTTTTAAGGGGGGTAACTAACAGGGTAATTTTGATAAGCGGTGCAAATTGCAACAACCTGTCAGGAGGCAGTAATCCATGATATATTCCCTGCCATGCACTAGCAGCACCTCTTTAAGTATTTTCGAAACAAACACCATTGGTAGTAGCTGTGCTATACATTGATATCGAATCATACAACTATATATTAGCACTAACAATGAATACAAGAAACTTACGAGTAAATTCCTACTTTTTCAAAAAGTAAAAGTTAACTAAAATTCGCTCAAGCTTGGCTCCTTCACCTCTAAAAATAATCTATCATACTAGAGGACATCCATACTTCGACTCGTAGAGTTACAAATTTATTAACATTAAAACAGAGGCAAACCACAGCAGTGCATGAGCAGAGAGCAAACGTCCCGGCAGCCACTCTACATTTCTGTAATTGAATGTTGCAATTGAATTCATGGCCGTCAAATAGACTCAAGTCTGGTTTTCTTTTCTAGCGAGGCCTGGTTTAGTCAGTAAATTTCAAAACAATAGGCATCTTTCATCCCTGCGGTAAAACCTCAGACTAGCTCATGCAGTTCCATCAAGATATTGTTGGAACCCGGTCAGGATCGATGGATTTTTTGGGGGCGTAAAAATCCTAAATATGATTTTCTTCGGAAGAGAAATAAAGCCGTGGGTCCCGTATCGTAAATTTACGGCACGATAAAGAACCTGAAGCCTGAAAAAAGACGCCTCTGAGCAAAATTTGTCGGCCGTTTCACGCCCTTATTTCAATGGGAAGCTGATGACCTGAGATGTTAAAAAGCGTCCGTAAATAAATCAAATGAACAACAATCACGATATTAGATGTGCTGTTCATACCAAGGTACTTATTTTATAAACGATTAACTCGCATTTGAGAGCTAGGAGAAGAAAATATTTGCACGTTCAGTAAGATTTCGTGATGACTCAGTTGGTGAATAAGTCTAAGATCGCTTTATTTAAAAGTTTACAGTTTACAATTTGCTCTCTTCATTAGAAAAATTAAAAAATGCGTTAATTGGAGCAATCGGTGAGTTTTCTATTCTCTACGGTGTTTTAGTCTGAATCTTCACTTTTTGCTCACACATAGCAATTAGCCGAAGCTTCGTTATCATATGATAAATATTTTAATTTTTGATTTTTTGTTTAAATTTTTGCAACATTACTTACATATGTATAAAAGCATCTACAACTTATACTTGTGATTATTTTATCAGAATAGAGGAGTGTACTACATTGCATTTTTCGGTTTTGTTCGTCACATATTTCATGTTTTATTTTAATAAATTTCTAATATCTATATAAATAGTCTAGTTTCATTAATCGTAGCACACAGAAAATGCACTAAAATTTCACGCTCATGCCACAAAATTTATAGAAAAATATGTTTTTGAATAAATATATTTAAAATATTTTTATGAAACGTCACATTTTTAAAGTTTGCATGCCGTTTAAGTATAATTCGTTTAGCACAGACTTTAAATACGATGAAATTTAAATATGACATTATTAAATAAGGTTCTTGAAACTTTATTAACATATTGAGAAGGTATGTTATTTTTGTAAAAAAACTAAAAAATGATTCATTGACCAAAATTGGTCAATCTTACCCGTTGTCTTCCTAAGTAAAACCGACACACGGAGAAAAAATAGAAATAAGAAATTAATCACAAAATTTCACATAACGAGGATCGACACTTTCAGAATTTTCTGTAAGAAATGAATGCGTTCCACAGTTTTTATTTTATATTTTCTCTGGCCAGAGAACTGGGCCAGAGCAGGCTTGAAAGACGGTTAATCGACTGCGAAATTTGTAGATATAAGTCACTTAAATAAGCCAGAACAAAAATGATATGTAATTGCGTAACAAATTAGAAATATTTAACCAGGAATATGAACTCGATCTACATATATTGTTGATCCAATGCAATAGTTTACCTACATATGCATTTTATATAGGGTATATATCCCGAGGCAAATCTAATAAGACACTTTCCGGTGATTCCTAAAGTTTTAGAGAAAAAAAAAGCACAAACTAATCACGACTTGGTATCAAGCCTGCAACAGTAGGTTCTGCAGTGCGTTCTGTTTTAGTGCAGCTTGGAGAGAAGTTAGTTCCAGTGTGAGAAGCCGCAGAGAATTCGCTGGGGAGGGAGGTAGACGCTGAAAAGAGAGGGAGGTGGACCCGCTTCTCTTCTTGTCACGGTGTTTTTGTGTTTCTCTCCAGCCCCGCATCGCCCTGGTGACGGGAACAGAAGAATGTCGCATTTTACAGCTTCATTATGGTGGCTAATTACGTCCACGGCTGCCAACAGAGGAACTTAACTTCGTTGATCTCCAGTTAATTTAATAACGGTACCTAATTGAGCCCTTAATGGCTCTGATATGAACCAGAGAACCTGGTTAATACTAAAACCGTAATATTAATAGCCAATTTCCATTCATTTTAAACATCAAACTTATACATCATTAGGTGGAACATATTTAATTAAGGCAAGATGAAACATATATATTTTGTCATTTACAAATATAAAGTTTAAAAAATATGATGAAATTCAAACCAAATCTCATCGGGGCTGTAATACAACGATTTAAGTTGCAGAATTTAGTACCAGAAACAACTTAAGTTCAATCGTAAAAAAACAATGTAACAACCTCTTTTAGAACATGAAACTGTTTTACTACACGCTCATTTTTTGTAGTAAGGTTGGCTGCCTTTAAAAAAATATGCATCAAATGAAACATCCTTAAAGTAATAGATATTTTCAATAAAGGTTTTTAAGGGGAGCAAGAACACATACAAGCTTAAGAATAGTAGCGAATACCTATATGTTACACAACATACAGTTCTAGCAACTCTGTTAAATATTTAATGCAGCAAGCGCTGCTAAGAAAATTTTGTTTTCAGCGCAAAAATTCAAAATAAAATGTTTCATATACTTTGTCTCTCAACTGTACTGCATGAAAAGATATAAAAACATCTCAATACCATTAATCAAATTCTCTGCATCCTGTTATAAAACATTCATTCTTAAAATAAAAAAAAAAAAGCATTTAGCATAATTTGATCTACCATACTCAATTCAAAAACACCCGTAAATGCTGTATATTGTATGATAAATTTGCTACTTTAAAAATGAACGAATAAGGGCTTATAATGTACTATTATTTCGCTATTTTTTTTAATTTTGTTATGGATTAATGCCTTTACTGTTTAAGGCTAACAGATTGTAACGCGACTATTACTTTTTAATGATATACTATAGACAGATACATAGTAGTACTATTAAATGAATTTAACAATAACAGCTGGGTTATGATATAATTTGAATATAATACACGTAATATACGTTCTCTTATAATTTGTGTATAAGCTTCTCAACACTCATATCTTATAAATTAAATCTATTTTCTCCAAACATAAACATGAAAAGTCGATGAACTGCCAAATTTTTGTCTACAAATAATAGTAGAAATGTAACCTAGAAAGACAAACAAAAAATAAACGACTGTGACTATTTTTTGGGTTACAATAGACTAGTTAAATGATTGCCAGACATTATTTTGCTTACATAAATTGTTACAAATCCTACAACTATACAACAGTATTTGTAAATTTATTAATGAGTATAATTGTTATGAAATATGTATCGACTTTTATTATAATAACAACTTTTTGGATCATTTTGAATTATTTTTCCAATATTTATTGTTACGGTTGTGTTAACACAGGTACAATTTCAGTATATTTGACATAAAAATCACACTAAAGAAATGAATTATATATATTTGCATAAACAGTAATAAAATATTCATGACAATTGAATTTCATATTCCATCTGTTACAAGTTCTGCATTATCATTAGTGGTACTGTGACGGCAACAAAGCTAAAATAAAATAAAATAACGCCGTTGGTTATCCTCTAGAATTAAATATTCCTATTACACACTGATACGTATTGTGGATGTGGTTATAATGTAAATAATTTATTAAATAATTCAAAATTACACAAAAGCAGCTATATACAAGAACAAGAGGCTAAAAAAGCAAGTTTTTTTGCTTAGTGACAAATGAACTAACTCCAAACAGTGATCAGTATTGACGCAGTAGGAGCTCTATATTAAAAGAGTGTGTTAGAAATGGCCTGTAAAACAGGAGAAAATATAACTCAAGAATGCAACAAGTAAGCATTTAATTTCGTGAACTGTGAAATAATGAATAGTATAATAAATACAAACAAATAAACAAGCCTTGGGATAAAGTTCTCGATCAATATAAACTTTTACAATATTTTTTTTTTTTTTTGCCTTTCTTTTTAGGCAACAGTTTGATGAATTTTCATATATTGTAAAATGAATATTCCAAAATGTTGCATACATATTATATAGATGTATATATGTTATATGTTTATTACCTATAATTTTTCGTCGAATTAGTACTATTCATTTTGGAATTATTACTTTTTGTTACATATTGATAATACATTTCGAAATATTTCAATTGTACTGTTTGAGGAAATGTTTATCATTTGATAACAAAAAAATCTTACTCCAAGTATCTGTTTTAAGTTTTTGTTCTTTACCTTAATAACCTATTTAATTATTGACACTGTTCTAGTTTATAAACGCAGATTTCTCTTTAAATATTTATTAATTTAGAAAAAGTAATATTCAGAACAGCTGATATATTTTGTTTTTACAAATGGACGATCTTGATGGATAATTACATCTCTTAAAGATATTTGTATGCTAAAAAATGTTAAAAGAAGTTTCTAAGAAAATGAAATCTATAGGTAACACCTGCTTGCACAAAAATTTAAATTCGCGCTCAGCTGTAGTAGTTTTAACGCTGCTTATAAATATTAAGCTTTATAAAAAGAATTTCAAAATATTAAATTTTTATGTAATTACAACATGGTTTTCTCTAAAATAACACAAATAGGAAAATATTAGATAAATATAGGTTGATATAAGATGCAATTTTAATATTAACTGCTTAAGAAAATAGGCAGATGTATTACACACACAAAGTGGAGAGAATGGGAATTTGTAATACGTCTCTTATGCCTAATTCAGTTTTCTATGTACACAACTTAGTGTAGTTCGAAAATTACGACCTCGAAGCATTTCGGCTTTGATATTAACTAAAATTGTTTATTTAAAGCTATTCAATATTTAATATATCTAATTCCCTTCCCAAGCGTAGTTAACGTATGTTAAATGTCGCTTTCCTTGATATTTTACACATAAAATTAGATTAAATAAAATAATGAACAATTAAGTAAGCATTTCTTTGACGATAATTATAGATATCAATAACTTGCGAGATTGAGAATTAGGTATTAATAATTTAGAAACAAATTAAGTCTACCCCTAATTTAAAACTAAGAGACAAAATTAACGTAATTAAAATGCTAGGGAAAATATTGAGATTTATATTCTACAATTAGATATTTCAGAAATGAAAACAATAACAATGGCAAAACATAAGAAAAACTGGGCATTCTTCTATGTTAAGTGACATTTACATTTTAATTAAAATATGTAATAACATTTTTACAGTATGAATAGTCTAAAAGTAACATTGAAAATATGGATAATGGATTAAAACAATCATCACCCTATTCCTAAATTATACAATGATATTGAAACATTGAAATCAGCTGCGAGTTTGTAGCCTCATATCTAAACATAAACTGATTTTCTCTTAATACCATATCATAATATTATGTGAATATTTTGAGCATTATTAATGATACACTGCCACAGTCCAGTACATATATAATGTACGTTAAATGAAAATATAAAAACACAACTTGATCAGATAACCTAGCATGTAAAAAACTAGCACGTTCCACTGTTAAAATAAGAATAACAACTGAACATCATTAAAACATAATACAGAACAAATGTTTTGAGCAGGGCTCGAAGAGTTTATTTTTGTGCCTATTACAGGAAGAAGAGAGGTCTGCCTTTAATTATTTTAGTGGTATATATATATATATATCACTAAAATATATATACATATGTTACATATATATGTATATATAAAGTAACAATTAAAGAAGCAGAAGAGCATTAGTTATTCGGAATATAGCGAGTGATAGTTCTGTAAATATATTGGTGTTTTTTTTTTCTTTTTGCGCATCTTTAATTATAGTTATTTTAGTTATGCTGTTCAAAGTGTTGCACTATTTTAATTGTACATATATATATGTGTGTGCGTGTTTGTGTGTTTTTTGTGTTTTTTTGTGTTTTTGTGTTTTTGTTTTAGGTTTGGTTTTTATACTCTTGCTTTGCAAATATACCACATACTTATCCCAAAAAATTAGTCTCCAAATTTACTACGCTTCAGGTTTGGTCTTTTATTCTTCCTGAAAATAAATGCTTTTCATTACTTAATTATATAAAAACTTTGATGAGGTAAATGGATTAATATTTTAAAGCACGCATACACACACTCACACACACACACACACACACATATATATATAACACAGTAACTAAATGGCAAGAAGGCAATAGAAGAACTCAAGCAGTTCGAAACATAGCGACTACTAAACTATGACTTTTTCTTAGTGTTTTATCCTTTTCTGCTTTTTAGTTACATTGTTAATAGTGTTAACGTTGTTTTTATTCATATTTTATATGCATATATACATTATTTCAAGCAACTTTAATTACACCTTTACTTTTTTCTTGCTTCCTGCTTTGTTTTGTGTTTTATTTTCTTAGCCCTTCGTTTCACTCTTAAACTAAATGGATTGAAACTCAGTGTACTATAGTAAAATGACCGGTTACCATCACCATAAAAAAAAAAGAAAGGGCAAGAGACGAACCTACAGTTCGCTTTCACGATTGTTAAAGGGGTATAGATCTTGCTATGAGTAGCGCTGCCAAATGTAATTTAATCTTCCATCTACGCATGGCATTCTGGTTGCAGACAGCTTATCGCAATGTTGGTTTGCCCTTTTAACAAATATCTCCACATAATGAATATGCTTTGAGGCCGTAAACGATCCACGGTAACTAGCCCTTCCGACATAAATGGAGGACTGTAATGGTTGTTTCCTTAAAAATGGCAGAGCTACAACATTTGTGACCTTTGAACCCTTTAAAATGTGTCATTATTTTAATAAGTATTGCAAGCGAGGATTTCGCTAGCTGGGGTTTATTGTTTGAGATATTCGTGTACCTCTGTAATAGTTTCCTACAGTTAAAATGCGTTGTGTTATCAGAATGCACAAGTAAAGTTGAAAAGAAAACTACCGAATAGTCTGATAAGGTTTCTAACATAAGCAAAATATAATAATTCTGTAGAAATAGCACATAACAACAATTGACCTATAACCTAGAGCTCTCTTACAAAAGGAGGGAGTGGCTGAAAAAATATTAAAGTGCAAACCGTTTTCCAGCATATTTATTGTGCCCTATTAAATAGTGATGTCACAGGTATATTTGTGCACACGTTGGTTCACTAATCTTCGAAAACTACATAAATGAAGAAACCAGGTTTCTTGTTCTGATCTTTGTTTCATTGCTAACTTAGGCTCATCTCCCTTCTAAAGAATATTTGAGTTATATACCAACAGAGCGCGGCTGCCTACTGGAGGAGCCAGTCAACAAGACTCAAATGCATGTGCAGGTATCAGCTTGTAATTTGCTTCAGATAGGCTTTTGCAGCCAATAGTTGTGCATTCCTGTGATACTCATTGCTTTCTCTGTGTGTAATTTATGTCATTGCATAAATATAATCTTCATGGACGATACATAAACGAAAACGGATTCTTAAAGAGAAGTGGTAAAACAATTTGCAAGAAACTATTCTGATGATCGTGTTTTAGATACTGAAACTGTCCACCAACTTACTAAAAGCTACAGAATCTCTCAATGACAAGAAACGTGTTCCGAATTGCCCTGCTGTTACGGAAGAAAAGTTAGAAAAGATACAGGATTGTCTCGTGCAGATATCTGGCAATGTATTGCCGTTGAGGAGCAGCAGAAATAGAGTATCATATTTCGCTGTTAATAAGAAAAATAATACTAAATAGAAAATACTAAATTTACAAGTGGAGATTCTACCTCCGTATTTTCCGATTGCAGTGTCTACACTTCCCCAATAAGCGGCCGCGCTCAAACGCTTCATAACTCAAATAACTTCACTGTATGCTGTAATCGTAATGTGAGAATGTCACATTAGTTCCATCCTATAACCTAATATAGGTTCTGTATTACACATATGCCAGGCTGCGATCGAACTTATGATCTTGTACCACTGGTTCAAACAATTCTGTTGAGATAATTTCATTCACCCAAAATGCTTCCACATGGGAGCGTGTAATGCAGTTCTATATTATTGGATATAAAACGATTGGTGGCTCTCGTATGATAACAAGTCGCTATACAGAAGTGGACTTACATATTTCGGATTCAAGAGTCATACGGTTATTATTATTATTATTATTATTATTATAGTTTTATGTGTACATAGAGGATTTCTTTCTCTCTTATGCGCTTAAGTCTTGGAAAATATCTTAATTCATTTAATATAGCTTTAATTTTTAGATTGTAAAGGCAAATTTTAAAGGGTTAATTTCCCCAATATAAAAGCTGAAACAAACCAATTTACAAATTGAGCTTTAAATGGTTTTAAACCAATAACAAGTTAAGCGTATACGTATATAACAATACACACCACCAAACGTTAACAAAGGAGATAGCACAATATTTCGAAGTGATTGAAGTTTGCTCTCTGGTCTACAATATCCCAAACTATTAAAGCAAGCATAAAATTATAATATATTTAACAAGCCCAAAATGCAGAACACTGCCAGCTCACAGTATCAGAATGAACATCGGAATTCTCTGGCTAACCCAATTAAACTAAAATTTCTTTCGCCCTTCAACTTTTAATAATAACAGTTAAACAACTTGCATACCTGAGTGGCTGGATCCAATAAATTAGATAGAATAGAGGTGTCACTCTCATATAACGCCTGAGACAAATCGAACCATAGAACAATAGCTCACTTGCTGGTTAAGTCTTCAGCCAAAGCCAAATGATCCATTCCTGGAACTGCTCAAAAGTAGCCATAAGCCGAGGAGGAATGACATCACTAAAGTGTTCAACACTCACTATAGCCACATGTTTTAAACAATGAGCAGTAACCAAAGCTCTAAAATGTTTCGGAAAAGGAAAGGGAAATGTGAAAAAGAAGAGGGAAGAAAGATGGATGGCAATATGTGGTTTATATTGGAAATTCTGTACATTATGTAAATCATCCCCTGTTATATGTAAGTCGTGTATTCCATCATAGAACCGCTACTATGTAATAGAGGCGGGTTTGAGTAAACAGATATTCATTCGATATCCTAATATAGAAGTTCCAAAGTATTTCAGTTGAACATTAAACCATTGCCAGAGGGATTCCTACAGTTTGGTCTAAATAAGACCATGAAAATATACTGGATTACTCCCTGTTCTGAGGTTATACGTGACCAACGTCAAGCACCATCTCTGGCTGCAACTGGGAAATAAATATTTCAAAGTACATTTAAAAAGAAATTATCGCTAATTCCTCATAGAAAAAATTCTGCCTCTATCTTTGGCCCATAAAATAAACAGCGTAATTCAACCACAATTTTTGCTTTAATGTAATTTCCCAAAAGAATTTGTTTTGCTGTTAATATTGTTTATCTGAAACAACAACTATATATCTCTTTAAAATCAGATTTTCAGAATATATATTTATATATTATAATTATACCATTAATATTTTCTTACGCGCAAGAGCAAAATCCTTTCGTAAATCTTTAGAAGTGGCTTTCTGTAAAATGTTTACGTTTTATAGTTTTACGGCTATTGTAATAGGACTCAAATAATCCTGTACCAGGCTTATTGTTTAATAAATAACTAATTCATCAATTATATATTCACATGTTTGAAAAAATAAAGTTTTGTTACTGTCAGAGCTCCTTCTTTTCATAGCAGAACTCCGTTGTGCATAAATAGATCTATGTATATTTGAGCAAGTTGATTTGATACGTTTATGACGAGATATTATTAGCTGGGCATATGTCATTACCTTCTGTTGCATTACTAGTGTCAGTCATAATACGCATCCATCACGCAAATGCCGTATGTCATAAACAAAAGTATAATGTGTGGATCATTCTATAAACAGTGACATATAACTGGGGAAGCAATGGAAATTGCCAAGATAAATATATTTTATTATTCAAATTAACTTTATTATAAAACTGCATTAATGGAAAAATATAAATTATAGTTGTTGATATTACTAGAATATAGATGCAGTTTTCTTATAAAAGGTTGATGTAGCAAATTAATATATGCAGTTAGTTTCAGAATTTCAGAATTATTTCTAATTATTTTATGTGAAGCCTCCTTCACACGTAATTGAATGTTTTCGTAATAAAACAATGTCCCGAAAAGACTACTTTACTAAATATGGTTATATGAAATAATCTCAATTTAAAAAGTAATTGTAGGTGTGAGGTCGCATATCGAAATTTCAGAAATATTTGTGGACGGTTACAAAGATTAAAAAAACAAGAAGAATTGCAGCACCTCACTGTTCTTTTGTGTTTTTATATGCAATCATTGGCGGAACTTAAAGGCCAAACAGTAGGATCTGCTCTCGCAATCAACCATTTAAAACTTTTTCATTTGTATTATTTTGAAATTTAACCCGAAATATGCTGGAGCACTATAGAGTTGAAAGAATGTATTTCTCCAAATAATGAATCGGACATCTTAAAGTAACTCCGAAAATTTTATGAATCCACACGCCCAGGTAGCAATTTTTGCCCTGCTACATGGTTATTAACATTTCTGTCCTAATATTTACAAAATCTTTCATTGATTGCGGACATTTTCAACGGCTTTTCGATTCATGTGACTTCAAAAGTTCCGTTGTGTGTATTGAAAAAACCAAAAACATCTACAAAATGTGCGTTGTCTATCCATAAAAATGTCAGGATTTAGAAACATGTTTCTTTTTAACAGCCAAAAGCAGTAGTTTTTAATCAAGTGAAGTCCCTTGAATTAGAATCTTTACTCGTATTTTGAGTATGTATAACGTCAGCCCTTTTTATTTTTAAACCAAATGAAAACCAAATGATTTTCTGTATTGAATTGTTTTTTTAAAAACAATAACAAGAACATATACTATTATAACTTAAATGGACATTTTAGAACATGAAACAAATTTTATAGCTACACACACACACACACACACACACACATATATATATATATATATATATATATATATATATATATATTAATGCGAAAATCTATTTTATGAGAGTTTAAAATTATTCCTTAAATCTTGATTTATAAAAAAAATACATATATTCAAATATCCCATATTCAAATTGTCACTAGAAACCTTGCCGCGATTTGATGCTCTGCTATGCATATGAGGTGAATTTTTCATTATGCATCAAAAAGTGCATTATTAAACCCGCTACATTGTTCACTGGTTTTTGTAAAGGAACGTAGCAAATCCTTCTTCTTTATGTCTATACTATGAAAATGAAGTGCTTATTTACATCAGTTCAACCGCCTGCGATGCTTCAGTAGTAAAAACGGGTGTTGAACTCCATTAAAAAAAAAAAAAAAAAAAAAAAAAGCAGGTCAAGAAGAAAAGGAAGGATATGTTCACAAATGCAAGTATGAAGTATATACCTATAATTAATGAAAGTATGTAAAATTAAAAAAAATGGCAATACTATGTTTGAAATTTAAATTGTATATGCTTTATCATATTTTTATGGTTTAGTTAAACATAAATTACCAGTTTTAAAGACCTTGGTATTATATATTAGAAAATGTAATAAGTTAAAGTATTTACTGGCCTCCCGAGGGTGGCTTATTCAGTATAATGCAATACAGGTACCAAATTTAGCTAGTTCGAGGAAGGTTTATCAGTTAGTGGTTGTGCATTCGTGTTATTCGGTGATTTAATGAGGTGCAAATTGTGTGCTAATTAATCTTTGTTAGCTTTGCCGCTACATAAAAAGGTCTTGAAGAATATATGCGAAAACGGATTCTTGCAGAGAAGCGGTAAGCCGATTCACAAGAAAATATCCTGGCAATCGTGTTCCAGGTAGGGAAACTGTTCGCCAATTTATTAGAAAGCTACAGAATCTCTCAATGAAAATAAAACTGTTAGGAACTTCATATTATTACGAAGAAAAATTTAGATGTAATACGGAAATTTCCTACTCAGATGCTGGCAATGTGCTACCGCTGAGGGGCACCATTCTCAATATCTGTTTTAACACAGGTTGGTGCTAATTATTAACAGTTTTAAATGTAGATGGATTGTAAAAAATAAACAATACATATATTAACATTGAAGTAAACCAAAAGAACTAAAGAAATCATATCCATATATATGAACTGTTATCATTTATGCCCTCCAGTAAAAAAATATAGAATTAAAATAAAAATGCTAACTTTACGCCCTGTGACTCTGTCTCTCTTTTTACGGTTGCGACGGCTCGTAGCTCAAATATGTATATGAATGGAGGTACAACATTTAGATTGACTTGCTGATAAAGTAGAACTTAATTGTCTGTATTTCGATTATCCGTACACCATTTCTCCATCATTAACCTGTATAATTTGGAGTTAACAGCAGTTCCTTTTCTCTCTTTATCAAATGGCGTAATTCTTGAATTAGCTAGTTATCACTGAAAACACTAGCAATTTCAGCATTCCGTAACCCTTCAAGTTCTCATTTGGATAATCGATTTTCTCTTTCTTACCGACTTTTTTTTTGCTCATACCACACGTCTGGTTGCAGTAGACACAAAAATTAACAGAGATATTACAACAATTTATAAAAAAAATAGACAGTAAAATTTTCCTCTTATTAAATATTAATGTAACAGTATCAAAATTTTAGCTTGAAAATGCTATTAATTTCTGCTTAATTGGACTATATGGCTAATTCTTCGGAAGCTGAGAGAATGGCGCTTGTATTATGTAAATTGTTATCAGATAATTTTATTTAAGTTTAGGAATAATTTTCTATATATCTCTGTGCTTCTTCATAAGACTTCCACCCATCATGACGCTTGAGTGCTCCTATATCCACGAATAAAATTAACGTTCTTTTGAAGACATGTCCGAAGTAAGAATTTTATCTATATTCAGATATTTCGTAATCTTTGAAGATACTATACGGCCTGTTGATCCTTGTCTTTTATTAACACATTTTTCAATCGATTCAATTGTTCGTCCTTAGTGCTACATATTTTCGAAAGATTCTCAAGGTATCAATTTTCTCTTCAGCTTTGTCGGTAATGGCAGATGTATATGATCTCATTTCTCCAAAGGGAGAAAGTATGGATGTTGTTTGGTTGAATAAAACATATATTTCATTTGACTGAAACTGCTAGGACCTTGTGAACATCATAAGTGTGATTCCTACGTTACCCGCAATTGAAACCAATCACTTCTAAAGGCCTGTGAGAGTGATATGGAATGTGGAACGTTATCGCCGAGGCAGCGGGTGGCGGGGGGCTCCCTCGTGTCATCATGGTCCCCGTGCGTAAATTGCCGGCATCCTCCCCACGAAGCGAGAAACAGCCTGAAGCTTGGTATGTAGTGGGAAACACGGTGTGGTGTTGCAGGTATGGGTGTTAAAGTGTGCATGCTAACGGTGATTGTTGTCGCCGGAGTAACGGCGATAGTGGTGGCGTCCATGATGGCTGGGTATCATCTGCATCAGCAGTCAGCGGCAATTATTGCAAGTAATGACCAAATCATTTTTCTAGTAATTCTTCTAAAGCTCTGTTTAACATTTAATGAACTCCTTTGAACTTAGACATGTAATACCTGTTAATCTTTGTTTAGCTAGCTTTAGTTCTTAGCTGCTATCTACAAAGTGTGATAATGCATAGAAGAATAAACAGTAAATGAAGATTTGTTTTTGGATAGTCAAATGCTTATTTTAAAGAATATGTCAATATCGATTATTTATATTTTGTAAAAATAGGACAAAAGCAAACGTTAAGATAAAAATTTAAAAAAGCTGATTAATGTAGCACTTGTTCTAATAACTGGCATTGTTTGTGTTTAATTTGCATTGCTCCATTTTGGTAGATAGTAAGTTCAATCGCCTAAATTTTTAAAATGCTAAAATGAAAAATGAAAGGAGGTTGTAAAAAGTGCACAAGTAATGTTTATGCATTAACTTCATTCATATTTTAGCAAAGGATAAAAGTAAAAACAAGGACAAATATCAAAAGGAATGTGTAAGTAGCATCAGATCACTGCAGAATGTTAAATATCATGTAGCAAATGGAGAACTTAAGAAATTTTCATGTGAAAAAAAATTTATGTAGGTCTCAGAGAAAATAAGAGAAAGGATTAAGATATAGAGGAATTGTGATATTTTAAAATAGAAGCTAAATAATTGCAGCTAAGAACAATTCTGGATCCAATTCAAACTGGACATTTTAGCTTAATTTTTATTTTGGATGGAGAAGTACTGGAAATAAAAAATAAGAAAAAATAAATAATTAATATTAGGAATGTTTTTTCTGAATAATGAAATGCATGCACTTTATATAATAATTTACATATTTATCTGAGTATTTCAGTAGTCAATTTAAAGGCACATAAAAATATATATACACAAATTGAGATGAGGATAAAACCACCTCCTTCTAAAATGCCAAAAGAAAGTCAGAAACTAGAATAGACTATCTGAAGTAGAATATATATATATATATATATATATATATATATATATATATATATATAACTTCTTTCCAACATATATTTATATAAGGCCATAATCTAAAAGGCTATAGATAAACTCGGGATATATATACCCTTTATTTTTCTTAACATGTCAATAAATATTCAACACTCAACTAAAAATCGAAAGGAAAAGTTTCTTTATTCAGCCGGCTATTCACACCAGAGGAACCCATATATATACCTTTCACAACAAAATTCAAGCATTTATTTTTTACTAAAATACACACCTCTGTTATAAAGTAATGTATATTAAAAATTGATTACGAAATGGAAACCAAACTAAGGCTTAAAATTTATAGTCCCAGGGGATATACTAACATCTCAGGGTTAAAAAACAAGTTAAAATGTTGCTAAAATAACTTTGCCAGCTGCTTTTAATACCAGTTAGTATGTACAACGTCGTTAACATATATGGAGACCGAGCACTGGGCCTGGCTCGCTTGTAACAGATCAAGCACCAGCCGGTAAAATGTTCCCTACAAGTCGGAAGCATAAATGTATATGAACACCTTAGAATAGATGCTCAAAATGTCCTTCTACGCTCGTATATAAGCTTCATATCTAAACAATATACTGTCACTCACTCGTCTAAACTCATTAACTGAAATTCTGTTATTTCATGTTCATTCAGAACCTAATTGCAATAAATCATCTTTGAAACGGACCACATTCTTGCAAAGCATGACCACGTGTGTAATATGGTTTTAACTTTTATAAGAAATTCTTGCAGAAAATGGAGAAATGTTTTTAAATGGTGCGGCACTGGATTGTTAGCGATTTTTTCTTCTTAGAAACAGTTTTTCTAGTTGCACTTGAAGAGAATTAATGAACAAATTCTTCCTCATTAAGACGTGATTTACAAAGACACGTAAATAAATAAAAAAGCAGAGGTACAGTGTTGGACAAAAAAAGTTCTCATAGATAGACTTTAACTCAGGGAAAATTATATGAAATCGTATGTACTGTGCATGCAACATCGCCTGATTCCGCATGAGTCGCGTGTTGCAGGAAGTTGTTAAAATTATGAGTGACTTCAATGTCAAGGATAGTAGAAACGAGCGCTTAAACCGGCCATTCTTCCAGATGCCTATGCCATAATTCCGACATCCATTAACTTAAATGTTCCTACAATTCCACAATCAGTTTTAGCAGCATATACTGGTGATCAGATTCTAAAATCAAATTTGTCTTGCCTGAGCAACAGTATTAAGAGTAAATAGGAATGAACTGTAGAGACAATTTCATGATAAACAGGTAATAATAACAGCAGTTCCAGAGTTGTCGAACATGCCACATAGGCTCTGGTTCAGAAGAGTAGAGTTTATGCCACAGGCAGGGGTAAAGACTGCCCCGCTTCATTCAAACTTTCACAGTTATGAGCTAACTAATTCTGACCGACGATAGAACAGAAGAGGGCAATTCCAAGTTTTGCATGTATAAATTGAAATGTAGGCCCATAAAATGTAACCCAAACCTATCACTTTCATAATTATTCAGGAATACTCCAGTACGTTCATTATTCCAAGACCATTTCCATAAACCAATTCCTCAAACGTTCTAACCAGTTTATTCGTTTAATGCAAAAAAAATCCCATATTGACTCTCACAGACCTCTATGCTATTTCCGGCATCAGAAATTGCTTCTTGCGTAGATAATTTAAATAACCGTAAGAGTATTTGTTCTTATGTCGTTACGTACATATTCGTAGTTCAAATGCTTACAACCCTAACTTTAAAAATATTAGCTGTTCTATAGAAGCTTTTACTAACAAAAAATAAAGATGTCTACTTTTTCAATGATCCCTAGATCACCAATATCATTTTGAGGCAGCCATGAATTCTCTATCTAATGGTACTTTCTGGGATTTACTGAAATGAGACTACCATTCTCGATAGTTTTGAAGGTACTTAGTAACCACCGCTTCCTTCGGAAGGAAAGTAAAGCCGTGTGTCCCATGTCGTAGATTTACGGCATGTGGAAGAACCGCAAGTCTGAAAGAAGAGACATCTGAGCAAAATTTATTGGCCGTTTTACGCCCTGAATTGAATAGGATGCTGATGACCTGAGATATTAAAGAGTTTCCGTAAATAAACCAAATAAACCAAATCATGCCTAAGTATATGTCGCACGCGATTCAGGTTATTTACCCATTGAAATAATCAGCGGTACTGAGTCTATGGATCCTTTCAGCGACGAACCTACCAATATAATAATAATAATAATAATAATAATAATAATAATAATAATAATAATAAATTTCAGTGATAGTATTGCATTTATAACAACATTAAGAAGGATAATACTCAGAAAACGTATAAAAGATAAATTTAAAAATAGCCTATTGTGTCCCTTAAAGGCAAAGGTCGCTTTTTCCTAACATGGTGAGCTATTCCACGCTAGTTTTTCGTATGCTGATTTGTTCTTTGGTTACTTCATTTCTCACTGCACTTCACTGCACTGTACCAAATCTCTTCTCGAGAGATTTACATTTTTCTCTTCCTCTTGCTACTCTTGACCAATCTGGACCTGTATGTTCTTTGAAGAGGTCTGTCCATTTCCTTCTGGGTCTGCTTTGTATACCACATGGAGATCTTGTAGGTTCACCTATTGTCCTGCATTCTTGCGACGTGACCGCTCCATTGCCATTAGCTTCTGTTAGCTATTTGTGTGATGTCTCTTGTCTGAGATAACTGATTTATTGATACTATAGGTATTTTGTCTTTCAAAGTTATTCCTAGGATCTTGCGTTGCATTTTTATTTGGCATATTTGAATTTTTTTCTTTAATTTTTCTGTTAGTGACCATGTCTGGCACTCATATAGTAATACAGGATAAACAGAGATTTTGAGCCTCTGGAATCTGTTTTTTTAGTTAGTGTTTGGTCCAAAAATATAAATTTAAGAGCCCAAAATGGTCTCCAGGTTGATGATATTCTTCTTTGCTTATCTTTTTCCATTTTATCTTGGAAGGATATCTGTTGTCTTATGTATGTATATTCGCTCACATATGTCAGGACCTTTCCATCTATTTGCATCAAGGTTAGAGGTTCATTTGATATTAACATGTCTTCAGTTTGTTTGCTGTGCTCACATAATAATTGTTCCAGAATAGTTTATAGTGCTCTCCTGTTTTGGCGAATAGGACCAGATCGCCGGCAAATCTTATTTTGTTAGTCGAGTGTATTATGTTGATTCTGAAATTATCCTGCCAGTTCATTTTCCAGAATATATGCTCAATTAAACAGATGAAGAACTCTTCACGTAAATATAAACTTATGTAAAACATGAATAATGAACCTAAATTTGAATAATGAAAAATATTAACTCAGGAAAATAAAATAAAAATAATAAATAAAATAAAAATAATAGAACGTGCAGTAACAATGACTATTCATACACATACAAATATAAACAAATCATTAAAATGGAAAGAATGTACTAGTAGAACATAAAAATGAAAAACACTGACAATACTATGAAGGAAATAGGAAGATTTACGATGGATGGATCATCCTTAAAGCTGCTTGTATCCACATAAACTCAATTCTTCTATTTATATTCTATTCACTTGCATCGCTCTTGAAGTGAATTATTGACATTTTACTGAATTTTTTACCACCCTTTTCCCTATAGTCCTTGTAAAGATACCTCGCCGTTCGGCAGAAGTTCACAATTACGTAGAAGTAGGGAGAAAATATTTATTAATGAAGAGTTGCTAACCTATCATACGATCCGTACTCACGCGTATACTAAAATGCAACTAAGACAATTTAAGAATTTGTTTTAAATATCAGAAGTAACAGTAATTATCATTCAGTGTTAAAATAAAATAATTGCACCATTCCTTATTACCTCAATGAAATTAAAATTGATGCAATATTTTAAATTGATATCCCTACATTTCGATCCTTCTGTTGGGTTTCAGTTTCTACAACATTCCAGAAGAGGGCAAACATAACCAACTTGACCAAGACTAGCCTTCACAGCAACGAAAACTTTACCTCTCCATGAAAGTGAAATGAATAGTCACTACAATTATTACGCAAGACAGATTGAGCCTTCAACCGTATTATTGTTGGTATTCCGTCACAGACAGTGCATTAGTTCAAATAAGGAAATATTTAAGTTCATCAATAAAAATGAGATAGCACACTAATTCTGTATAGGCTCTTCCTTACAGCGTTATTGGATGCTTCGCTGCTGGTTCTGTTCGATTCTCTGGAGCTTCTTACTTATATTTTCTATCGGGGTTATCCGAAGTGATACTTATTTCATCCTCAACGTTTCTCTCCCTACAGGTCTGTACCGCAAATCACAGAACCAGTACGAGCGATATATCTTGTGTATCTCGCATAACCATTACATCGTTTATAACTAGTAATGAACGTCAACACGTGAGACATCATCTTCTTATATGTTGAACTTTTGAAAAAATGAGAGCAATGAAAATTGCAATTTGTTCAGCGAAAATATTGAAACATAGAAACTGTTTTTACAGCGTTCGCCTGCAGCATATATATATATATATATATATATATATATATATATATATATAGTGCAAGAATAAAACCTTTGAATGTCTATGTAGTACAGTTCATATTCAGTTAGCGAAGAATTTAGAACAGATGAATTTCATAGAGTTTGTATTAACTAACTAAAGGCTTCAGCAATGGGGCTTAACATGCTAAAGCATACTTTCGTTTTATTAATGCTCAATTTTATAGATATCCAATTGGTATTTGATAGAAGAACTTAATGAGTAGGAAAAAAAAGCAAAGGAAAGAATAAATATATGCTGACAATAGGCGTATATATGATTTTTCAAAAATACAAATATACTAAAGGGCTTTTAAACAAAATGACTCTTCCTGCCCTTTTATATTTACACACTTATTTCATCTTCTCTCCTTTCTTTCCTTTCCTTCGCTTTCCTTTCCCTACCAACCTTTCCTTTCCTGTTCTCTCCACCTAACCACGGTTTGCTTGTGGGCTGCTAGGTTTCCTCTGAGAATTACAATCTACTGATGAATAAAAAATAAAGTCAAAGAATCTCTAGGGTCTTAGGTTGTATCCCACGATTTTCTGGACGAAATTCAATGGGAAAAGAGACTAAAGAAGACTTATTCCTCCATTTTGAGCGGTAGGGACCCGTGAAAAATGTCTTTACTTGCCCCTTACGACATGAGCTAAACTCTTGCACTCTAAAGAGTTAGAACGAGATGAAGGCAGAGTGAGAGTGGGCGTAAGAGAGATTTGATAGGCAGCGTCTGTAGCACGAGAATTTTTTCAACCCCTTCAAACTCCTTTAACATACAAGAACAGAAACAAGAGTCGAAGAAAAAGCTGATGGTGGAAGTTGAGCAGAGAGCCCAGTTTGATTTTTTTTTCCTCGGCGTGCGAGGATACTGAAAGAAGAGTTTCGTGATATCAATTCGATATTCTGATGATGCGAGAAAAAGAAAGCGCTTTCACCACACCCTACTCCCACGAACATTTTTTTATCCTCTTTTGGTAAGCAGAAAATAATAGGAAAAGTAGACTTTCCTCAACGCCTGTTTTAAACCGTTCCCGCATATTCCTCTATGAGAGTAAAGAGGAAATCCAAAGAGAAACTTTGCAAAGCCAACTTTCCTCTTTCAAAATAATGCGTTCACTGAGCTTACCTTCAAACTACTGCGGTACAGTCATATCAGTCTTTATATAAATGGCTCGATATATTTTAATTTATATGTCGGATCATCCAATTTCTGATGACCGAAGTAGCTCAGTGGGACTGCAACTGCGTATAAGCCATCACTGAAGTATAAAGCTACAGGAGCCGAGGCAGGCGAGTGGGATCCATGGAACTGCTACGTTGGCCTTGAATTTCACATTGGTCAGTGTCGCTTAAACAGTGAAAGAAACAACACCCGTCTAATTCTAAGGCAAAGGCTGCTAAGAATATTAAATGTCAAATTCCAGGCAAATTATTGTATTTGTTTATATTTTGTGCTTTCTTGCTTTCAGAACATTTGAAGATAAGTTCGTAGGTGACCGATTTCCCTATCGAAAAGTGATTCACAGATTAATTAATGCAGTTAATTTCTCAAAGAGAACTATAAATAAAATTGATATTCAAATACCAGAAACATGTAATAAATGATGATAGGTAGTTCCAGCATCTCCTAGATCCCTTATCGCACTGTCACTGCAGTTATTTTACTACACTCTTGAATTGCCCCTCTCGCAATAGTTTATGGGCCGATGCAGTCTCCCCCTCATCAGATAATCTGACATCTATTTATTCGTAGATTCAGTTTTTTTCATTTTAGAATATTCAAATTAATTTTAGAGTTTAATGCACAGAACATCATTAAATGTACTTATTTAGTTTACCATTGTAGTATTTCTAGTATCCATTGAATTTTATTTACATAATTTGTAACATTATTGATCAAAATAGCTGGTCGATTACTTTTCGTTGTCCGGACTTACTATACCTTACAAGAAAAATAAAAAGTAAAATCACTATAGTCTCTCTAATTGATAAAACAGAAACTGTTGAAAGATGTATATATTAATACATCCTCTTATTGTTTTTCTTATATCTATCATAGGTAGCTATAGAAAAATAAACTAATCAAAATATTAAAAAGTATAAATATAATTCACTCATAACACTCCGAAACACAATCTAGTCCTGGAGAAAATTATTTTGATGGATATTATAAGAAGAAGATGCCTCTCTTTGCTATCCCTATCATTTAATTACATTTTATATTGGAGAACATTTGTAGAAAGTGTAGTTCTAGCGTAAAATAACAAAATATTGTGAACTTCCATTTGTGTTTCCTGTCTTTAAAACCGGTTAGATGTTAAGTTTGATTGAAATAGGAGTAAGTAGGTTTTTTATTTCTCACTTTCTGTATCTACCTACCATCCAGATGAAAACAGAAGAAACCAGTTTTCATTTTGATACCCGCCGAACGAACACACTAAAGAGAATGTTGATTTTCGAGTATCAAAGGGGATGAAATTAAGGGAAAGTAAGGATTATGCAAATGATAAGATCATTTATAATTTTTGCTTGCTTTAAAGAGTATCTGAAGAAAGTGAGCTTAGGAGTATATAGGGTTTACACACATTAGAATAAAAGTTTAGAAGGCGTAGAAAATACTGTTATATTACTGATATAGTTAAGACTCTATGCTCTTCTCGTTCGCTCACCCAGTCTTAAATACAGTGGCGAACAGGATATTAGATACCTTTAGAAGGGTTTCCCAATAATGAATGAATCTGTTTGTGACCCTTTAAGAGCTTGAATCCTTTTGTGTAGGGACTCTTGAGAGTACAAAGATATACACCATCATTTTGCTGCCACTTGTGTATCAGGTGATGCCGAAGAGTTTTGAAGAACAGTCATAGTGCCACATAAACACAATGCGAGTCATGTTAGTAGACAGAAGTATCAGGAAGATGCTGGCTAAAGGCCTTGGTCATTCGGGGTATGCTGGTTCAAGACCACAGTCAATTCTGTAAGGGACTTCACTTCACGATATAAAAACACATCACCAAAATATCACAAAGCCCTCTCCAGCTTGAAGAATACCTGCAGCATAGTCTGACTTTACAGATCTAAAGCGCGCTCTTCTCCTCTCATCATTGGAATACAAATACGTCTATCGTTCCAAATTACACGTTTCCAGATCTTCAGAACTAACTCCATAAAATACCTGCTGCCCGAGCTTGTAAACCGTAGTCTAATTTGTAGACTAGAAGGCTCTTCAAAGGTCTGGTTCTGGAGTTGGAAGATCTAACTTGACTATTTTGAGCATGTCAAGCACATTTGTCGGCAAAACGTCAGATCCATCTTGTTTTCAAGTTAAACCATGGTCTATGAACTAGGCAACGGAAGTCTTTGATGACCTCAAGTCCATGTAAAAACATGCTGCTTTGTGAAATGTCCCTTCTCAATGTCCGTACTGAAATTTATTGGGAGAGTCCTTCATTGACTGAAATAATTTCTACTAGATTTGAAGTCAATTTGCATCCATTAGGTATGCGACATGGCAACGGTCTGTGTTGGTATGAATCTTTTTCCGCTCACTGCTATGATAGCGACTTGAGATAGATGCAAGGTACACCGCATCTGCTACATTCTCTTCGCGATCTGTCTGGACTTTTTTTTTTTTTTTTTTGGCTACTGACCCATTACCATTGCGACTATTTTGGGCTAACTGCTTGAACAGAAAGGAAGTACCCGATCTCTTCAACTAACTGACTCTATAGCCTCATTGGATATCACTACTTTCAGTTGAAATAGTAATATTGGTGCGGGATGTTTATTATTGGGCTGTATGGACTTTGGGCTGCAGTTTGAAATGGATTTGATAGGTGGGGAATGAAAATTAGGCTGTATGGTTGCTGCGGCAAATAATTTATGCCTGCTGATCGCAGGTTTCGCCACGGCTGCTGCATACCACCCCTACTCTTCTTTGATGGAACTTTCTCGAGAGCATGTTGGTCCTTGTGGTGTAGTGGTAACCATACTTGCCTTCTTAACTCAAGGTCGCTGGTTCAACCCCGGCCAGGATCGATGGATTTTTTCGGGCGTAAAAATCCTAAGTGTGGCTTCCTTTGGAAGGGAAGTAAAGCCGTGGGTCCCGTGTCGTACATTTACGGCACGAAAAAGAACCTAAAGCCTGAAAGAAGAGGCCTCTGAGCAAAATTTGTCGGCCGTTTCACACCCTGAATAGAATGGGACGCTGATGACCTGAGTAGTTGAAGAGCGTCCGTAAATTAAACCAATCTATAAAAAAATCTCTGGAGGGCGTTACGCTGGATTTTGGCGACTGTGAGCCAGTCGGTCTGAATGAGCGAGACTCCGAAAGTGACCACTTGTTATTTACTTGTTGATATCGTTTATTCTCCAAACATAAATATTTTGGCAAACTCATGTCTCACGTCTAACCACGGCCAAGGTAATCTTGGCAAACCGTAAATTTATTGCTTTGACCAAAAGGTATCGAGTGCAAAATGATTGTTAATTTAACTGAATTCTTAATGCAGCTCAATGATGTATCCAGTTAGCGTGGTGAGTGGCACTCAAGCTTCGTTGTCGCCGGAATTGGTACTTGGTACTTAGGCCGTTCTTTCGCTGATCTCCGGGCGATGGCAGCCACACGTATCTGGGTCCGGAAAATTCTGAGATTGCGCGACTTTTGAGTAAAATCTATCCCTTTAGTGCACCATACAAAATGACGCTATCCATATGCAACGGCACGAAATATTTCCGACAATGTGTGTCAATATCACTCATAGGTCAGTGCTTACGTCACTGAATTTCATTTCTATTCGCTGGACAATTTTTGTCAAGGCGAATGCTTGGCTAAAATTTAAACATATTTCATACTTTCTGCCAACGACTCTTTCGATCGAACACCTGCAACTTTGTCACCAAACAGGCCGGTTTCTGCCCTGAGGTGGGTGCATTTTCAACTCTAGCTGCGTACCAGAAGGGATTACCTTGCATTGTCTGATTTTTTGCAGAGTCTATTTGTCTTGGGAGAGAGACGAGAGTATTTTCTTATCTTGCTATATTACTACATGTCATCTCTTAAATATTACCAAAAATTACACTTTATGAACGCATTTAAACACTATACAATATTAATTCTACATATACGAGTTATGTCATTCAAGTTCCCCCGCTGAAAGAAAAGGAACAACATACTGGCAGATAATTACTGAGTTGCTGATTCTAAAATTACAAGTATTAATTATTTCAATTATTCTGTAATTGTCGAGAGCCAGGTAGAGCTTCACAGTAATTTGGTATAACTTTCAGCAAGCCATCTTTAGATAGGAAAGAAACTGATATATGTTCTTTGCTTGGGGTGTGTAAACGCATATATTTGGAAAAAGATTACAAAAATACTTTCTTTCTATTTACAGTGCTAAATCTCATGCATTAGTGATGTAATCATTAAACAAGGCAAAACAAATGTAATATATAAAATTTGTTATATAGCATTTATATGACATAATGTGATACTATATAGTTTATATAACAATCAGCATTAAAAAAATTGATATTTTAGTTATGAACATGAATTTTACAAAACAGCAATTGATATGTTAAGCGGTAGTATCCGTTGTTGCTCTAATAGATTACTGTACAACAACTTTTAACATCACTATTACCAGAAACTGTGTATGATGAAAAATATAAAATGTCTTGTGGCAAGATATAGTGAGCAAATTGTTCTCATAAAACCTGGTACCTCATGATTAGACTTTTTTAATCAGGAAAAGTAAATAGATTTAAATAGGAAAATAAAATAAACGGAAGTAGCTATGTGTATATTTTAGAATAAGAATTTAAGAGAATACAGAGCATGTTGCTGGCGCAGTCTTAACCTAAATAAAATCTCAAAAGATCGGATCGGTGGTCATAATTACGTATAAACTATATATAGCCGAAACAAGTATGAATTCAGTTTTCAAATTATGGCATCACAAGAGTTTTTTTTTTTTTTTTCGAGTATTAATTTCATTCTGCCAGGAAGTGAATACTTTAATCGCCTTAGAGAGCCGACAATGGAAAATGTCTTTATATGCATGTTTGACCTATGAGCATTCATTCTGAAAACCATACGGGCAGCACCGGAAGGCGTTCATGAGGCTTATCTACATGGATAAAAAGCAATATTAACAAAGCAATTTTGAGTTGTGATATATGGTATGAAAATACAAAGAAAGCCGAGGGCTGCAAGATTCAGTTGTTCTCTGCTATCAGTATTATTAATGTTAAAAGCGAAAAAAAAAAAAAAATTAAGAACTTCGGTTTGTAATTTTATGTGGCCTCTAATTTAGATCATAGCTGTTAAATGAAAGTAAAAAAAAAAAAACTTCAAAATATCTTCATGATTTATTGTTTCGAGGTTCTTTCCTAAAATATGCCTTATGCTAAATGTACAAGTATTCCCTGCTTAGCTTTGTAATGCAATATATATGTCCATAATAGCATGTTAATATTTTAGTTATTTTAAATTAACTTTGTATAATAAAAGTCTTCAGTTAAAAATATCTAGCTTAATATGAAGCAAGTAAACAAAGTTTATTCTAAGTTTTGTTAATTATCAAGTCATTCTTGAGTATCTTTGGCGAGGGTAGTACCCAAATAAAACTCACATTTAAGAACTTAAGTGGTACAATTTTTATTAGACAAGTATAATTTATTTTTAAATGGTTGACAACAGTTACTTAATACATATTAAAGACCCCTATAATGATCCCTGGCATGAAATATTGTGAAGTTTATTTTTAAGTTTCTACATTAATAAACAGCTGTATTATTTTCTCGATCTGATAATTACCGAAAATGAAAGAGTTGTTCTATAAAGTATTCATATTTAATAATAGAAATGTCTCGTTCACAAAATATATGGTTAATCATTAATGAACACACTCATGTTTCCTGTCGGTCCTGGTGGTTCTCCTAAATCCAAGATCGCGGGTTCGAATCCAGCCAGAATCGATGGATTTTTTCGAGAGTAAAAATCCTAAGTATGGCTGCCTTCGGAAGGGAAGTAAAGCCGTGGGTCCCGTGTCGCACACGAAAAAGAACCTCAAGTCAGAAAGAGAGGCCTCTGAGCAAAATTAGTCAGCCTTTTCACGCCCTGAGTTCAATGAGACGCTGATGACATGAGATGTTAAAGAGCGTGCACAAATAAATCAATAAAAAAAAAACTCATGTTTCCTCTATTATCTTCAGGATAATAGAGGAAAATGTCCACAATTGTTGATACTCCAACATTTTTTACGTCCATTTTATTCAAATTGGCAACAAGTAAATACCTTTTTAGAGTGTGTTAATTTTCAAACTAAGATATTTATTTGTGTAATTTTGTCTTTCCGAAAATTGTCCATTTCACATATCTATGAATTTCAACATTTATTCTGACTTTTAATTCATTGTCTCCAATTATGATTTTATTCCATCACATTTAAAATGATCACAATTGTAATATTCCCTGTTTCATTCTCTAGAATTAAGTTTTATCACCGCCAACCTTCAATGTTTTGTTTCATCCTCAAGACCCATTTTCATACTGGGGTTGAAAGAAAAAGTCCTGAATCTGAGAAATCGTTAACTCTAAAACCAGCATACTGTTATATTTATTTTATATTCACATGCTCCTGAAAGGCGCTAAACGCCGGTAGCAGTACCGCTTTTGTTGGCATCGACGAATTAACATCCTATTGCTCGAAGGACTGCCTATTAAAAATAAAAGTTACTCTGTGTGCTTCCTTTAGTTTGGGAAAAAATATCGAAGTCAGCGGCTCCAGTTCAATGAATACGGAAGATATCCAAACTCTCCTACCCTCTCCATACAAAAAATTTCTGACGGTTATAGCAGGGTTACACAAGGCATGATCATACAATACAATGGGTGCAAAAACTGGAAAATATCATTATTTTTTCCCCAAAACAGTATTAATATGGGATTAGGAGTCTAGTCATGGTGAATTTAATGATTGAGCAACACATCTTGGGAAAAACGTGCCAGATATTAGTACTACTTTCACATTTCTGAGTTCGTTAAATACCTTTTTAGTTTGAAGTGAAGATGGAACATTCATTGGACTTACAGTGTAACTCGAAAGACTACATCCACCAGTGCGAAGATTCTATCGATGCAAATTGAGTCTTCCGGGCTGTAAAGCAATGGTCCAATGGAATTCTTTTTCTTCATCTCCCCAAACATTTTCTCCACGACTTCGATGAACATCATCAATGGTGTGCTCGGCATAGTCCTCTTGAAGACGAGGCAGTGATCTACATCCCTCTAGAAACAATCAAGAGCTCCTCAGCCAAGCTAACCAATCAGCTCAGTTCCACAGGCAACCGCACTATATACCGCCACAAGTTCCATTCAAGAAGATCGTGTCCAGCATAGCTGATGATCTTCATTGCAGTCGTGAACGAAGCGTTTGGGGAAATGAAGGAAAAGGATCCCATTGGACCACGGCCTTATAGCCTGGAAGACTCTGTTTGCAAAGTTGACACCGGTCGTGAAAACCTACGTTTTACATTCTATCAATGAATCCATGATCTTCCCTGATGTAAAGTGTCAAATAGTCTCCTACTAGCGCATTTTTCTGAACATTCGAAAGGTGATGAGGAATAAAATTTTGAGATGCCCAAATTCTTTCAAAAATACAAAAGTTGATGACGTATTTTTTCTTTTTCAGTAATATTCCTCACTGATCATTGCCCATCAATTTCACACAGTATACTGCAGTATCAGGGAGAACTACATTTGACGCATTATCCACACTGTACGTCCTTGTCGAAACACAGACACCCAACATACTACCGTCCGATATGGCAAGGCATCATTGCCACATGTTTCCCGTAGATCCTAATAACTACCTCTAGCATTACTTTCATGCAACACATCCGTTTTTCATCTGAGTCGGTTTTTCAAACTTAAAATTTCTTTCGATCTTGCCTTTTGATACCATTACTTCATACTTTCATAAGCATCCATCTATAATCTCTGAAATAGAGAAATGAGTAGTTAAATAGGTTACCAATACCCAGCTAGGGTAATTTTCTAGCATGTGACAATGCAATATGGTAACTATTTTTCAAGCCCTAATACTTTCATGTTTTTGTGTAGTACATCATAATCTACAGTGATTCAAATGACCATCTTCAAATTATAACTTATATGTAATGTTTCTATGTTACTCCCATCTGGAAATAATTCATATAAATTATTTAAAACTTGCTGAATGTAAATATAAGTCTAATGATAATACTGTTCTTCTTAAAATGTATTTTATAGACTTTTTTCCATAGTATTGTGATCAAGATTAAACTTTTATGCCGTTCTTTAATTTTGTACACTTTTAATACCATTTTACTGTGTGAAAAAGATTTAGTTGTGCTTGTTACACACTTAATGCTAATGGTTAAATGTTTTGTCGGTCTCGGCTTCTCCTCCTGATCGTGAGTTCAAACCCTGCTGAAATAAATAGATTTTTCAGGTCGTAAAAATCTCGAGCGCAAGTTCTACGTAGGTCCCATGTGTCGTAGATTTATGGCACGTTAAAGAACTCCATACTTGAAAAAAGAGACCTTCACTTCACTTCCATATATTAGCGTCAACTATAAGGCACTTGGAAGCGAGGACCTGACTAGCTACCCACCTAACATCTGTAAGTGTTAAATGCAGCTAAAAGTCTAATGGTTTAAATCGTCGGTCAGGACTCTGAACAGACCTTGAGTCTAATCCTTCTAAGTCAATGGTGAATATTATTACAAATTTCTAAACTTTCCATTGAAATTGCGAGTGAACTGATTTTTCTTTCAATGCTGCTAATTTCTTTAACAGTTTCTATCAAGAGATTTGTAGCTTCATTTAGTTTTTAATAGAATGACACAATAAACTCAAATTGGCAAAAATATAGGTTCACTTTTTGAATCAAGATGACACACGAACTTACTGTTGAAGTTCGCCCTTACCCTATATCTGTTCCTGAATATTTTTTTAATAATTTAATTGACAGCCCAAAATTATCTATTATATATAAATATATGATCTATTGCAGATCTATTAGTATTAGCCTAATATATGAACATTGTTTTAATGTACAATTTTACATTGATTTTATTAAACATATATTTTACATATAAATATTAAAGTGGTTCCTAAGATAGACAGTAAGCTAGGAGTAATTGTAGTAAAGACAATAGGTTTGCAAAAGATTAGCTCGGGGTAAATGTATATGCATTTAAAACATGATAGTAAAAATAATAAGTAATTATTTATGTAGCTTATTTCAGCTAGATCTAGAAAACTGGTTACAGCAGTGCTGTTTTTCAAATATGTGGCAGAGCACATACAGTATAAATTATATTCCAACGGTTGCAGAAACATACGTTTTTTACTGAAATACCTCCATTAACTTTAGTGTCCAATTCGGTGTTTGCATTTATGAATTTATTTCAATGTGCCATTACGACCCTTCCAACCGGATTTCGCTTTACTTGTTTGAATGTTACAGCTCGAATAGTGATAATCATTACTAGTGGGTCCACATTAGGACGTTCTTCTCTCGCTGTCTCTTTCTAACACCAAACTCTAACACATTCTACACATCAATAGCTATGTAATCCGAAGTCTAGGCTAAGTAAATCCCACATGCTCACTGTACACATTTCTTTTTTCGAGTATGTATCGGGACAAACGTACAGAGATGACTGCTTTCGTGTTGCAGTGTAGATTCCGTTCTTTGTGATAGAACCTTTAACTGGGGATTTAAACATTTTGCGCAGGAGAGGATATATTAAAAAATAGAAAACAATGACAGAAATGCAGATGAACAAAGTTTTTTTTAATGTCCCTTCCTGTTTTTAACATTTTTTTCTAATAGTTATACAATATAAATATAGCAGCTGTAAAAGACAGTGAACTGAAATCTGTTAAACCCCACACAGAACGTTATGTATGGATAATCTAATCTAGTTTACAATAAAACTGACCTGAAACAAACGAAACTTTCTTTTGCCTAAATTTGCTATTTTACTGTTTCTAATTAGACTGTTGAAAATATAATTAGTAACGATAATAGTGATAAAATGCAAACCAAAAATTGGATATAGTTAACTTCCTTACATTAAGTGTCCGAAATATTACGTCAAAAATTAATGCTTCTACTACGAAAAAGTTGTTGCCGATTCTAATCATGGCTGCATGTTGTAATCTGATAATATGAAAAATTATATTTTAAAATCAGGAAGAAGTGGTTTATAAAATTAAACATTGAAAATCATTATAAAATGTATTGTTTCTATTGTTTACAAATAATTTATAAACGTATAGATTCTACTCCACTGGTCTTCAAGCGTTTTAAGAGAAAATGCTATAAGAAATATTCGTCGAATTTATTGTAGCTTTCATGAAAGAATAATTTTTCGTATTATTTTGTTATAAAATCCAGTTACGCGTTGGTTATTTATTTAATTATTTTATTTCCTTTAAATTTTATATTATAAAATTGTTTCTGTGCTCATATAATTTGGGATTTAGGGTTGTGCATTTTATTGGAGATGCAACCTCAACTGTCAAACTGTAAAACTTCAAACCTGCTTATATGTGAATTACTGATTGAAATTGCCTGGGTAGCCTTAGACAAACCTATTTCAAGTGCTAAAAGTGTTTATTTCAGGTTGAAAGTATATTTTTAAGAAACTGTTCAAATTAAGCTTTTTGAATGTGGTAAATTCAACGCATTTTTCAAAACATGAAACATAAGACTGCTGTGGAAAACAAATGTCCCAATTTCAAAAAAAAAAAAAAAATTAATATTCTTCACCATCAAATATGACATAGTAGAACTGGTACAAAAGCTGGAAAAAAAATCTGCATACAATAGCTTAATTCAGAAAGGAAACAGTTAAAATGCACCAGTGATAACAATAAACTTATAAACTTATACAAATGTTTTTGAGCGCCATGGCATAAAACATTATAAAGCTTGGAAGAAGTTCATTCAATCCCATATATATATATATATATATATTAATGTAGCATATAAAAATTAAAAATAAATTCATAAATATATATCCGTAAAAATATAATTAACATTATAATAATATTTTCTCTAATGAAAATATACATGAGCTGGAGTCCTTCCAAGAGTTGCCTTCTAATATGAAACACATTTTAAGTAATTTGATCTTTTTAGTAAAACATAAAATGTTACTTTTTGTGCAATGTAAAACTCTCAAAACTATAAGTTAATTAGCAATTCTTTATTATTAAGCTTGCTCACTTTAGAACTAAAGAAGAAGAAAATCGAAGGGCATAAATAGAAATATAAAATAATATCTGTATGAAATTTATTGCTGAAATTAAAGCTATCAATGCACCAAATTTCTAATTCAGTATGCAACTGTTGTATTGTCACTGTCACAAAAGTATAACTATACCTTTTCTTTGTTTGCTGTCGTTTTCAATATCCTTTTATTAGGAAACGTTACTTCTACAAAGGATAGCAACATCTACAATCTAGTGGTGCATCTTATAGTTAAAAGTAACTAAAATTCCTTAATAAAACGTTAGTTAGAATAAGGTTCATTATAATTCAAGCGATAAACCCAAACCAGCCTACAGCGAAAGAGATGGAAAAAATATCATACTTGGCATTTAGTTCATTGTGCAGTGTTAAACTCGATTAGACTTTAGCTGATACACATGCACATCATTCGGTTTTCACTATAAATTTACTCAATCATATTCTACTGTTTAGTGACCCCCCCTTTTTGATAGGGTGACACTTTGGTAAAATCATAATTAAATCAAAATTAAAGAAACGCAATAACGAAACAAGCAAACGATGTCATAAAAATATTAAAATGTGAACTGTACTGAACATTTAGAAAACACAAATAGAAAAAACGTTTACAAGCTCTCTTCTAAAAGGCTATCTTTAAGAAGAAAAACAAAAAAGGAATGTTTACTTATTTACAGACGCTGTAAATGTAGCTGGGCCTCCTGTCTTTGTTAACACAAGTATGGACATTTATCATCATCATCATTATTGTTGTTGTTGTTGTTGTTAATCTTACCCTGAAAGGAGAAAGAAACGACTGTTCATACATATGTAATTTTGAATGGCTTCAAGAAAATTATATTAATATAATCCTTAAATTCCTTTCTCATAAAACTGAATACTTTGGAGTTTTTCGTTGCTGATTTTTTATTTTATAACTAATTTATTTAAGGGAACTTTAAATTGATTCCGTCCTAAATAATTGAAACATTTTATAGCGCAATGGAGTCAAATTTATTTGACAGAGGTTTAAATTGTGTCCGTTCTAAATAATTGAAACATTTTATAGCGCAATGGAGTCTCAAATATGTTAAAATGTTAAAACAATCTGACAAATATATATTTTAAAATAAGCTATTGCTTTTACTATAAACAAATTACAAGCAAAATATGTATAGAAATGAACGCCATTTTATATTTTTTATGGATTATGCGCAGTTTGCAATGGAAATTTCTATGCAGTTTGGCAATTATTTTGTTTTTTAATTCTTATTTCTTATTTTTAGCACATAGAAGATTTCACATGATTAAAATTTCAGACGGAGAACTCAAATGTTCATTAACTATGTAAAAAATGTATACCAATAGCTTTTCATTGTCTAATTCCTATTAAAGTACGTTAAAGTTAAAAATAATGTTACTACATGTTACTATAATGTATGCATATTACGTTGATTTAAATAATTGAAATTTGAAAACATTAAATCTATTATAAAAAAGTTTTAACTTTGAATACAAATGGCTATGTGTTAAACACAGTTCCCATGAAGCAATGTGCAAGTCCTTAAGTATGCACAATACTATCCACGTTATAAATAAATCAAGCAAGCAAGCAAACAAAAAACAATCTTCACGACAAAATTTCGTGCCTTGGTCGCACAGCCAGTAATCAATCAATCATAAAACTGTAACATAGAATTGTTTCAAAAATTTATACATTTAAAACTAAAAAGTCTTGATTCGCATAGGTATAAATTCATTTATTTAAATTAACAAAGTATTTTTAATAGTATTTAACGCCCATTTTACTGCTGAGGCACCACTGGCAGTGAACAGGGCTGATAAATGAACTGAAATAATAGATTGGGAAAGTTGATTTTTTAAGAGAGGGAACGTTCCGGGTCTAAGTTTAGGGTACTTCCCTGCATTTGCCAATTATGAGGACTGAGAAATATTTGAAAAAAAACTCATTCAGGAGGACGGTCCTGGTGGGAATCAAACCCCAGACCTCCCGTTCAAGAGTCCTTGCCTTAAGGACCTCAGCCACCCCTGGCGGCAATAAATAATAAAGTTTTGTTCTTTAAGATATCTGGATTTAAAAAATATAAATTTCAGTTTATTTTATATTTAAGTAGCGGCATTTATCTCTATCTTCTTAAACGCAGATATGCAACAAATAAGCATTTTGTTCAAGGTTAAGTTGGTAGCAATGGACGAGCCTGGAGTTTAGTAGGCGGAGCAGGTGCTTACGGAATGCGGGAAAGCAAGAGATAGGGAACACAAAGCGGTCCCTTCCCGCGATGTCCTCTCCTAGCGTTATGCTCCCTTTTCACGTGCAACACGCCAGAAACAGAAAGGGAGAACAAGATATACTACTTCTCTCCGGTTGAAAAGCATCCTTCCGTCTGCTATAGCCGATTTGAATGAGCTCTGCGTATTCCACACCTTCAACCGGCGTTTTCCCTCCGCTCTGCGAATAGATACATGTTCATCTTACCGAAAAGAGATAAAGTACAAAAGCAAGAAAATATGGCCCGTGGTGTGAATATAAAATAGGGATCGAGTGAAGCACGCGGAATTGAGCTCAAACATTCAACTTACATCCTTGACTGTCTCTCCAGATGTTACTACCTTTAAAGAAAGTGTTGCCAGTTGTGAGTGTCTCAACAACAAAACATCGCTCATCTTGAACTAGAACCATGGCCGTGGTTCGTGTTTCGAATAGCAGAACAGGGTTACAACACATTTCTAGTGTCGCTAATTGGATTTATTTTTTAAAGTACAGATTAACCTTTTTATTAATTATACACGAGACAAAGGAGTTTGTATGGAGAAATTAAAAAGGAGAAATGAATTTCTCGAAATGAAGAAGTGAAAAATGCAGAAACGAAAAAGAAATAAATCCACACTTCAATCTGGTAGATCAGAAAATGGCTGAAATATGGACAAAGGGCTATAAAAGTGGAACACTGATAAGAAAAACAAAGGAATAGGGTTGGACGGATTAACGGATTAACGGATTAACGGCTTGAAAAAAGAGGAGGCTTTATAATCTTTAAGCTTACGACAGGGCTGTTCTGAAACCACCGTCATAAACTGCAGGAATTAGCCTGTCTTGGCTTCACATGATTGACCATTGAGATATACAAGTCTGTATTGTTAAATAATATAAAATCCATAAAATGAGCTAAAAACTCCGTTTCTTGTGCAACTAGTTCCTCTTTTACCTAATGGTTTGTAGTTCCAGTAGTTGCTGAGGTAATCGATAGTACACTATTCGAAAAATATGTTGTTTAAACCCATGAATTATTTCTAATTTTCTATGTTTTGCATCGTTTGATATACTTCAAATAATCTATGACATGTTATATATTTTTAAATGTTTCATTGATTGTTTTGTTTTTCTCAGATATGGGCACGTAATTTCGTCCCTGTCATTAACTGGGATTTTATTCATTTGTTATCTACCTAATTTCCCCTTCCATAAGTTACATTGCAACATAGCAGAAAAATTCATTTATTTTTATTAATGGCATTTTGATTTGTTATTTTAATTGGCAACGAACCTTGTCCCTTAAATAGCGTTTGTATAATATTTATCACTTTGTTGAAAATCACTTTTCGTATTTGCTATAGCAATCATGCCGATATTGGTGACCTTATCCAAAGATTTAGATAAAGCTTCTTCTATGATACTCCTGTTACTAGGAACGTTAAAAAATTATTGAAATAAGTTCAATTTTTAATGATTAAATTATTTATAAATTGATTTTTGATACACGTGTAAATGATTTTTTGTTCGTGCCATTCTATTTTCTGCAAATAAATTATTTAAATTTGGCACCCTCCTGTTAATGTCCATGCAAATTTTGAACCTGGAAGTATGCTGAAAGAGAAAATCCCTAGGATATAGTTAGGGAAAGGTGTCTTTGCAACACAAGGAGAGGAGTGATTTATAAATATAATCCATTTTATTAAAAAATATTAACATATAATTTACACATTAAATTAAGATCACCATTTCCGCCACGGATGGCCGAGGTCGTTAAGGCGCGGATTTGTGAGCTGGAGATCGGAGGTTCGATTCCCATCGGGACCGACCTCCCTGACTGAGGTATTTTTTTCCCAGGTTTTCCTCAGTCTTCATAAATGGTAAATGCCAGGAGGTACCCTAATCTTAGACCTGGAACGTTTCCTTCCTTAAAAAAAAGTCCTTTCCCAATTTCTCATTTCATCTCATGTACAATCAGTGTCCACCGCTTGTGGTGCCTCAGTAGTAAAAATGGGCGTTAAATACCATTAAAATAAAATAAATAAATAACCTGCAAAACTTCAGCCAAAGCTCATATTTAAGCACATGTTTAGGCTGAATGTAAAATTTTCGTGTTAATAAAACAAAAAAGTTTGCAAAGCTAAAAATTATTGTAGCAAAACTAGACTTCAAACTATTTTGTCAACAAATGCATAACATTCTTAAAATTTACACCTCTGCTTCATTAGAAAGTGAGAAAAGGTTACATGAAAATTAAGCTTTTGAATATTGGAAGAAATTACAATTTATGGTTTTATATATATCCTGGGTACTGATATTAGTTATTTCTTAATGTCTTGTCTTTTAAGTTTTTCATTGGAAGATGAGTATTTTTTTAATTTTTTCAGATTTTCCTAATTCTTTTATGCTTTAAGAGTCTTTTTCTTTACTTATTAACTATCGGACTCAAGAACATGTACTTTTCAACCACTTTAATTGGCGCCAAAGTAGTCTTATTCTTTTACACAGAAGGCTTGTGATTTGCAAAAGAAAAACAAGAGAATCTGACAAGCGGATGAAAGAAACCTCAAATATGAGTGATCATACTGTTTGCCTTCCATCCAAATAGACCAACCAGAATAAATGTCTATAAGTGGTACTTCGTTTTCTATTTTTATCCTGCCAACTTGTAGATAGACATTCTAAGAACGTTCCAAAAACTTCTGACATATGTGATGCTTAACTATATTCAGCTCGTGAAAATCCGTATTAATGCAGGTTAAACCCACGGTCCGACAAATAAAATATCAGACCTGGGCATTCCTCTTCGCTAGAAACAGAATTTGCTTGAACTTGCATCGTAAACATAATGAGAGTAAATGTGGCTCTGCTACGATGTTCGCTGAACGAGCACCTCTCGAGCGGGAGGGATTAGTAATGTTTTCATTGTTCGTTGAATTACAACTTGTACGTGCAGGACAAAAGCCAGACGGACGGGCGGAGAGTACCCATCATCTCTCTTCACGGCAAACGTCGCATCCTCTAGCAGCTCATCCTGTCAGACTATCTGCTGAAAGACATGGCGAAAATGGGCGTACAGGCCTGTCTGTGCATACACCTTGTGTCCTTCAAAGTTAGAATTTACAGAAAATAGCTCCGACTGCCTCAGTAATAACGCTGGAGTCTTCTGTAGTTGTTGCAATGTTGTAGTTGTAGTCAGAGCGGACATAATATTTCTTAGTTTCCTTCCTTTAACACTCTCTTTTTATTTCGGATTGTTCCGTTGTTAAAAAATATTTTATACATATGCAACAGATGCAACTAACAACTGTTGGTCCGATCAAAATTCGTAAGCAGGTGCAGATACAATCAAAACACTTATTGCAATTGAGTATTTAAAATATTAGGACCAAACCTATTTCTGTTGCACTGTAATGCCATAATAATTGTGTGAATAAAAAATAGAAAGAAACTGGTTGATATAACGCTTTATTATTACTAATAAACTTGTAGATTGTTTTTCTTTCCTCTTCAATTTTTAAATAAAATATTTAATTTCACAATGCAACTCTTTAATTTCTCTCTTTTATGGAAACGTTTATGTTATAGATACATTAAAATAGCAATATTTAAAAATTAAAAATAAAACGAATATATTTCCTGACGTCCCCATATGACGAAGCGAATTAAACAAACTAATAGGCGATGTAGTGAGATATCAAGCATACGAGGAGCCATAGCAATGCCGTAGGTTTTAAGAAGTAAATTTAGGGGTTATTTTAGAATAAAAATTTTACTACTAGGTATGGACAGAGGTTGCCAGAAAATGTATGCACACTTCAAGCAAAGATTGAATTCACACAAACAGAAAATGATGAGCACTAATCATCTTAGACTTTTACAGTTACAACAGTTGCTCAAAATGCCCCCCCCCCCCAATGGTGTCGATACACTTCTGGGTACGTTGAACTACTGATTGAGCAGCGATTGCAGCACATGCCGTTTCAATTTCTTCCCGAAGTGCTGCCGGTATAGCTGATTTTCTACGGTGTACAACATCCTTAAGAGTTTCACATAGGTAGAAGTCCAACGCAGCTAAATCCGGAGAACGCGGTGGAAACTCAATCGGACCTCTTCGTCCTATTCAGTATTTTGGAAGATTGGTATCAAACTATGCACATACATCCTGGTGGTAATGTGGTGGTGCACCATCCTATTGTAAATAAAATGCCTCATTTCCATAGAGTGTATGAATGCGTGCAATTGTTACTCGCGTTGGCAGTTCTGTTCTGTACTCACGTCTCCATTGCTTTTGAACTTCAACAACAATCTTGCTTTTCCAATCCACTTCAAAATTGCTTTCCGCTGTTCAAACGATTATTTTGGCTTCATTTGGTTGTAGCAACACTAGCATAACGTAAAGTAAGTCACATCTGTTTGCAGAACATCATACGATAATCTTGACTTCATTTGTTCATTGTTGATTTATGATAATCTTGGCTTTATTTGTTCATTGTTGATTTACCTGTCACGTAGCAACGCTATCATAGTGTATGTGAGTCACATCTGTTTACAGAACATCATAATACACATTACTGTTGTTTTTCGGTCCAACTTTGAAATATATTAAATAGCTATCTACTGTGAAATTGTGTATGCATTTTTTCGTACCTCGGTATAATACATTTGAACCTTATTTACATAAATCAAAACTATCAGTTGTGAATTCCTTCACTTGACTGCATTATGGGAAAGCTACGTTTCAAATTCATCATTGGTATCATCACAACCATCTACTTCACTGTGAAATAATGCAGGCCCGTTCGTACCCCGAAGTGTAGTCTTCACCAGTATGCAGTAATTTTTAAAAGGGATATCACTTAGTTTTGGCCAAAATGACAAAAATCCATAATTAATTTTGGCACATTTAAAAAGAATTTAGTTCATGTCACAACATTTTATAATACTTTTCTCCTGATATCATTTCTAAAGATACAGTTGCATGTTTTAATAATCGTGCGCAGCTCTTTAAACCCTGAGCTAATTACAAAATTACTTTTTTTTCCGAAACGATATGTTTTTCATTTTAAATGTTCCTTGCGAAACAATTTTCGTCTGATTGACTTCATATTTGGTTGTAAAATTTATGTTTGCCTTTTGTTCTACATTAAATAATAATAATAATAATAATAATAATACACATATTAATTCAATAAATAGAAGAACATAATTTTTATATGAACTAAAAATAGGGTAAAGGCACAGTTAGTCAAAATTAAATAGAATCTAAATTCTGACCTAAGTTTCAAAGTATACTGTGCTTAAAGTTACCTACAGCCATCTTTAAATAATAATCAATATTAGATATTATTCTCCTGATTTATTCAACACCTGAGCTAAATATATAATAGTTGCATAATCCGATTCAATCTATTATGTCAGGGTAATCGGGCCAGCTTCAGGGTAAATGGGGTCAAAAGTTTTGTCCTTCATATGGATATATATGGGCGGTTAAAATTTAAAGCTTTTAGAACTTTTAAATGTTCAATGGGACACTTTACATTTACCCAGTTTTTTATGGTAACACATTTCTTGGCAACAAACTGTATTCAGTCCTCCAGTTTTGATTATTTTCTGATTTGGGTAATTTACAGATGCTCTTTAAAATCTCAGCTCATCAGCCCCCCCATCAATTCAGGGCGTGAAACGGTCGATAAATTTTTGCTCAGAAGCCTCTTCTTTCAGGCTTCAGGATCTTTTACGTGCCGTAAATCTACTACACGTTTATTTCCCTTCCAATGGAAGCTTAACTTAGGATTTTAACGCCCGAAAAAGAAATTCATCAACCCTTACCGGGAATGAACCTGCGATCTTGAGGCTACGAGACAAATGTGGTTACCGCTACACCACCAGGACCGACACCCAGTTTTGATGAGAGAGAAATTCACTGTACTTTTTTGGCAAAATTCACACACTATGTCCTCTTGTTTCTCTGTATCTTATTTTGAAGACGAACATTTTGCATGACTGGCTTTCTTGAGTTTTTGTCTTCCTTTAAAAGTGACATAGAGTTTTCGTTTGCTAAACACGTTTAATTTTTTTTTTGTAAAAAAATATCCTCTCTTGTTCTTCAGTAAAAGTAGTCTTACTGTCTTAATTCTTTCATGATCTGTATTGTTGGTCATTTTCAAGGCGCCATTGCAACATGAACGAGAAAATTCACACAATTCTGAAGTATAACGCTAATCTAGCTTCTTCCTTCACGAATTGCTTTTGATTGGTTTGTCTGTCATCCTTAGTCCACTTGGTGATCTTCCCGCACATGTTTGCCCATCTACGATAAACAAATAAATAGAAATGCTTTATCCCATGTAGAACGCTGTAAAATACTAATCATTTAGCAGGTAATTTAATGACCCTTATCAACAAAATATAGGACTTTTTACATGAAAGGATGGTAACAAAGGCTACAATTACAATAACATCTTTTACAAATACTTGCATCAATTAATTGACTGAAATTAACATATTGAGAGTTAATAGGATAAACTCAGTGCAGTATTTATGTGACACAGTAACAAAACTTTAATGCTTTGTTTTAAATATATGAGACAATTCCTTTCACCTTTACAACTTCTTTATTTTGTATCCTTTATCTCATATACACACTTTGGTAATAATACGAATACTCAACATATAAAGGCAGTATATTCAAGGTCAGCATGGTAGCAATTGCTTAATAGCAAATGGAGGCAGAGTTTTGAAATTGACCATTTTCGCCCTGTAACCCGATTCACTGTTACGCACTGTATTTAAAATTTAAAGTTACAACTTGGGAATTCTTCACAAAAATAAGACAGAATTTTATAAAAGTTATATTCAGATTATTTCAGTTTTTACATTAAAATAAGTGAAATTTAAATATCTCAAAAATGACTGCACTTATTTGATTGAAATTTTGCATGGTGCTTTTACTTTTTGCTTTCTTTCTTTAAATGTAATACTGATACCATAAATTACAAGCCTCCATGATGTTGGTTTTAATTTTTTTTTTCAATTATTAGTATATTTTTTCCCCTATTTATGATTCAGTTCTCTGATTTATACAGTAATACAGGCTCTGCCAGAATCCTCTAAATTGACAATCATATCATTTTCAGCCTGATTTCTAAATTCTTTTATTAGGTTATGAGATTTAAATACTTTGTATTCAATATAATTGTGTGAAATATAGATATTTCACACCCTAAGTAATAAAATAAACAAATAAAATGTAAGATCTATGAAGACCAATATTAGTGCCACTTCAAAGCATCTGAAACAGCACCTGCAGAGTCTCGAATGGCATAGCAGAAAGCGAACGAACGGAACCTTCAAGTAGGCAGCTTCGACAATTTATATGTAAACGAATTTAATGAGGTAATGGCCTATAACTTAAATTTTATTTGTGCGAACCCCAGAATTTTTCTTATAAATATTAATTATTTGAACGTCAATAAATTTTAATTTTTAGAAAAAAATTCATCAACTGTACTTAAAACTCCCCTTGATTATGCAATATGAAAAGCTCACATGGTTTAAATATCAGTATATAGAATTAACGTCACGAATTCGTTTATAGTTGTATTAAAACATGCTCCGAATATTTTCATTTAGTTCAAAAGCATATTTAACATAATGTTCTTACTATATATTTCAAAGTATTTATATATTAGACTTTCAGATATACAATTCCCGTATATTTAAAATAAAATATTAAAATAAATGGTTACCTGTAAAACAATTCATCTTATGCGGTAGAATAAATAATATTGGCGATTGTACGTAAAAGTTAATAGCTACACTGAGGGGAAAACGCATTCATACGACCTCCGGGTTTGATATTGAAAAAATTAGCACTACTTATTACATATTACCGGAAAAGTCAAGTAGCGTGCTCTCATCAGAAGTTCAAACTATATGTATATACTTCGGAACAGAGATACAGAATACCGGCATTACGTTTCATCGAGTTGATGAACCTAACCAAAGGAAGTATGCAGGTTATTAACGCAAAGTTCGCTTCCCGTTACGCTGTTCTCACATCATCTAGCTCTCAAGTTTTCCTCAGTTTCAAAAGGCTCATTGTCCATGCAGTGATGTGATTTCATCCTGTCATGGTTGTCAGTGAGTTGCATGCAGACATCTAGCAGGTTCGTTTGTACTTCATATTGTGACAAATATCTGCGTCAGACAGTCTCTGACATGTTTTTGCGTTTTAATTAATGGAGAAACACGTTGAAGACCACATAAAAACATCAAGCATATCCATGTCTTCCTTTGACAAGTTTCTTTGTGCTCATTTTATTAACCGTTATATAAGTAGGTATATGTTTTTCAGGATTTCACTTTTTTGAAGAGGAAAGCAACAGTGACAACATGTCATCCCGCTGATTCATTAGCGTTTTCACAAAAAGAATACAACTGTGGATTTGTTCCAATTAAAAAATAAATTTACTAAATTTTCTGTGAAGGGTAGCGTTATTTAGATAAAGAAAAATGTACATTAAAACAGAAAACCTAAAAACTGCTTTCCTTATACAGACAAGCACTTTTGCTGTTGTCAAGTACTAGTTATATGTAATTGTTTTGTTTTTATTCTTATGGTGGGAAATGTTGATTATAAAGAATTTTTTTTTTTTGCACTCAATGAACTCAACAACAAGGAAGGCTGAAGTTATTATTACTATCATTTAGGAATAAGAAAAATGCTTGATTAAAGGCCTCCTTCGAGCAATCTGTCCTTAGGACTCAAATTTATGAATTTTTGACATCGAAATGTTTTACTGTAATAATAATAATAATAATAATAATAATAATAATAATAATAATAATAATAATATACTCTGAAGCATAAAGGCTCCAAAGATCTAAAGCATACTTAACCAATTGCCACCATAGAGGATACGATTAAGAAAAATCAATAGTTCGCCTCTGGCCAACTAACTTTCCAAATCTCTCCCTACTTTTAGAATGAAGTAGCTTTTCTGTTATCCTCAAGAGATTAGGGGATGCATTGAAAAAATGCAGCAAAAGGACGTCCGAAATAAATTCTTAGGGTCTTCGGATCAGCAGGCAGATATCTTCATCTCTAGAATTAGAACTAGAATTCAGCTATGAAATATTGGAACCGTTTCTTGTCGGTGGTGTCGTTGTTGTTGTTGTTGGCCCAACATTGGGTGCTAAATTATGGAGCGGTTTGTCGTCGGTGGTGTATTTATTGCCGTTGTTGTTGTTGACCCCACGCTAAGAAAGAAAAAGAAATCTTATAACGGGGACATATGAAACAGCACTTACTGTCTAACCTCATGAAAATATAAATATAATTTGTATGCGCAAAGTTAATTATAATATTTTAGTGATGCACATATCATGCATGTGTGCAATATCATATTACTTTAAAATGTGACTTTTATATCGACAAAATAGAAAGTATCTGGTATTTTCTCCAAAAGGACATAAAAATCTGTACAAAGGGGCAAAAATAAACCCGAGGGTTGTGTATAATGTGTATGATGCCATTTTAAAAGGACTACATTGAAGGGTTGATATTCCCCAGGACTTTTAAATTTGTTAGGGTCTTGAACCCGACAGGCGGTTTACAGTTAGCTTTAAACTAGCCCAAGCCAGAGGCACGTGCTGGCAGATGAAATTTAAACCAACCAATAGTAAGTGTATGTTTTAAACTTTTAAACCAAGGCACGGGACCTTCGCTTGCTGGGGTAAATCCCTTTGCCATGGTCAATCAAATGAATACTAGATTTTAATTTAATATATAAGAAGACATCAGATAACAGGTTCTACTTCAGTCCACCCAGTTCAACGCAGTTAATGTCGGTTCAGGCAAACACTGCAGTTTAACGCATTTTAAATTCTGCACGCTGCGAAGCAGGCAGGCATTTTATGTTTTGCTTCTTCAGGGACACATTCACTCGTTGTTAAAGTCTACACGCTGCAATCGCACGCCTTTCTAAGTCCTATACATGTCGAGATACCATGCTATTTAAGATTCTGGCATTAGATTCAGTTTATATCCTTGGAAGTCACGGCAGTTAAATTTATATTCGATGTAGATAAATTCTAATGTACGCAGAGAACGCAAAAGATCTTGAACATAATAAATTACCATATATATTATATCTGATCGTGTGGTTATATTTACTGCTGATCTCCTCTCCCAGTTCTGTTGAGTACGAATCAACAAAATAGTTGAATAGTCCCCTGAGAAATTGTTGTCACCGAAGCATAAGCAACTAAACATAAAAATCGCTTCATAATTTGGTATCACCAAGATAGGACCAACAACAACAACAGCAAGAATAAAAACCACCGACAAATCCATCTCATTATTAAAACCATTGAAAACAAACCAATAGAATGAAATTATTCAAGAGTTTAAAATGTAATTTTATTATTATTACAAGCTATTTAACCAAATCTACTCAGAATTTGAGATTAGTGGTATATCATAGGTGAAACTGCATTTTACAGTGCCAACCATAATTTCTATCCTTTTGTTATTTTATACATGATGATTTATTGCTAGAGGCCTCAAACTATATTTCTATAAACTATAATATTTAGAAAATTGTTTACAAATGTATATATAATATAAATGAAAAACAAGGTAACACTATTAACAATGTAACTAAATTAACAATAATTAGAAAAGCAGAAAAGGATAAAACACTAAGAAAAAGTCACAGATAGTAATCGCTATATTTCGAACTACTTGAGTTTTTCTATGGCAAAAAGACTTGTCTAATTGTTATTGTTAATTACACACACACACACACACACACACACACACACACACACAAAAGGTGCGAAAATGTATACATACTTTCACAGTAGATACCTGTTTAATATATTTCAAAGTTGTACCGAAAAACAACAGTAATGTGTGGTATGATGTTCTGTTAACAGATGGGACTCACATACATAATGTGAGTCACGTAGTGTAATGGTCTAATTGAACCATTCTTTTTTGAAAGAACAATAACTGGCCCAGTGTACGTGAACAGGATACGCACATCCGTCTTTCCCGCCATTCATACACTCTATGGAAATGAGGAATTTTACTTTCAACAGGATGGTGCACCACCATATTATCACCTTGATGACAATCTTCCAAGTCACTGGATAGGACGAAGAGGTCCGATTCAGTTTCCACCGCGTTCTCCCGATCTAACTCAGTTGGAGTTTTACCTATGGGGAACTCTTAAGGATGTTGCATACCGTAGAAAACCAGCTACACTGGCAGCACTTGGGGAAGAAATTGAAACGGCATGCGCTACAATCACTGAGGACACTTTCGAAAACTTTGCTCAATCTGTAGTTCAACGTACTCGGAAGTCTATCGACACCGGTGGCTGGCATTTTGAGCAACTGTTAACTGTTTTGACTGTAAAAGTCTAAGATGATTAGTGCTCATTATTTCCTGTTTATGTGAATTCAGTTTTGTTATGTTAACACATTTTTTTATTTGCTTGAAGTGTATATACATTTTGGCATCCTCTGTATAAGCAGTGATAGAAAACAAAACAAAATCCATACAAAATGATGGAATCTTTCAGTGATCATTTGCAAATGTTCCGCATCACGCATCTCGGCAGTTGTGATTCGATTGTCGCTCAATTAACAAGTATACACTTGGACGGCGCTTGTTACTCTTTGGCAAATACTGGAAAACATGTACTTTTAAGCTTGTCAGATGGAATTTCCAACTGAATCTTGTGAAAGACCTAAATTGCCTAAAGTTAACATGTAAAGAAGCGATTATTGAAGTCACCACTATAATCATTGTGAAAAAAGTCCAAAAGAGTAATATTCACATGCCGAAAATCAGAAAATAATCCTATCGCTTATTGTGTGCCTTTGTGTTAAAACTTTGAATGTTAGGGAACACGAAAATATGTTCGGTTTTGATTATAATTAAGAAATTTTCATACAAAGAATTTTAGAATTTTACTAAGTTTACAGATGAAACATGCGTATAGTAACAGAAAATTCTCATGCTGTGCATAAAGAGTAGTTACATTCACAGAAAATCGGAGTATGTTGTGAGAATGTCTTGTAGACAAATGGGCGGAGACTGTTTACAGCATAAACTATGAGCTGGTCCTATTTTGCAATAATGAAGGTATGAATATGATAATATTCAAGCCATTTACTAAGAAATCTTTTTGGTAACAGTTAAGAGGCCTGTAGCGATAGAAGCATCTGCAGAATAGAAACTTTAGATGTGAATTTATTTTTTAAATAATTAATTTTTATGTTCATATAATTAATAAGAATAAGATTTTCAGGTACAATAAAGCGAAACACTAAAACAGCACACGTCTAGTGACATTTGGAATACCAGCTTGTCCTTCCTCAAAGGCACATCAGGAGTAAGGAATCATCTCATGTATCATCAATGTCCACCGCCTCTGGTGCCTCAATAGTAAAAAAAGGGCGTTAAACACCATTCAAAAAATTGTTTGGATCCAGACTATTTCACTCACTTTTTATTTATCAACATTGCTACATCATTTTTCCTTACTTTATACACAAATAGGTTGCTATCACCTTAGAATCCTATTTCTTAAATGGACTCTGATTTTTTACATTTCAGTTTCTTCAGAGTATAAAGCATTGCACATTCACCCAAACAAAGAATGCTTTCCTTTATTCATCCCCCCTTTTACCTTATTCCATTTCCACTCCATTGTTACATTTTAGTGCAATGCGCAATATGATGATTATTAATTTAATTAAGCAGATAAAATATTACATTTTTACATTTTTTTTAATTTTTACATTCATTACAGCAGTTTTAAGACCAGACCTTAGTGCAATAAGCGATATTTCATATATTTGTTGCTGAGTTATTATATATTTACTAATGAGATGCAAAAAAAATGAAAAATATTTTTAAGTTTGCCCCACCAAAATACTTTAAAATCTATATTTATTAGCACTGCGATTTTGGAAACATTCAGAAATCTAGGTATGATTGAAATAAATTGAATTTATAGGTACTAATTTATTTATAAATGTTAAGGGCTCTGGCTACCCACAGGCCCCCAACAAAATGAAATGCCACCATTATCACTTGTAAATTTATTCAATAACTTCACAAATCAAAGCAATCAAAAAAAATGGAGAATATATTTATATTTTAGCTGACATTAGAGACTTTATATACACGCAATAAAGATTCAGGCAAATAAAATAATAACTGCATTTGTTATAGAATATATAGTATCTGTATGCTCAAATTAAGTATCAATAGCAAACTTATTCCTAAAAATAGCATTTATAATAGTGCTTGTATGTGTAGAAATTGTGATAGAGTGAAGAAGTTTTATATGACTAGATCAGAACTTACGAAATGGAATAAGGTAAAAGGGGGGATGAATAAAGGAAAGCATTCTTTGTTTGGGTGAATGTGCAATGCTTTATACTCTAAAGAAACTGAAATGTAAAAAATCAGAGTCCATTTAAGAAATAGGATTCTAAGGTGATAGCAACCTATTTGTGTATAAAGTAAGGAAAAATGATGTAGCAATGGAGTGTTATATAATACGTTTTCTAACTTGAATGTCTTTTGTTAAAGAAAATAGTTTTAGCATAAGCTATCTAAAATATATTTCAACATCACTATAACATATTCCTGTCACAAAAAAACAATAATCGTTGTTATATAAGGATTAGCACTCTTTAACATCATCGGACATTAACAACCTTAATAAATGATGCACGGGAAATGTATGAAGTTACAAAACAGATACACTTTGATTACCCATCCCATTAAAGAAATTATAATAAGTAAGACTATATAGTACTGATTTTGATTTAGAAGTTTACAAATTCAAATACATTATTCTTGTAATTCTTGTAGTATTTTACAATAAGAGCTATGTCAGACATTTTAAGTTTTGTATTAAAATGTAATAAACTTTCGGTATACAATAATATACACTGAGCGGCATAAAAAGTGAAACACTTAATTTTTAAACTTGTTTTAAAATAAAAAGCTATCTTTAATGAGGCGAAGACATAAACATTAAATCAGAATTTCTTTAGCAATTATTTAACAACATTTTATCATTCAAGTAACGCATAAGGAGTATTTTAAGGCCAATTATTGATTTTTAAGAAAAATCTTAAAACCTAGTCAAACATCACAATAAAAGAACGTTTTGAAAAATGTTTAAAATTGACACTTTCAATGACTCTATGGTTTTCTAGCTGCTTGTGTAAAATAACCACGGCCTCAGTGTTGCCACCTCTAGTCCTAATTACAGCTGCCGTTCGGTCAGGCATGCTCCGGATAAGATCTGCGGTACAGTTCCCGTTTCGCTTGAAGTGCAATGAATCTGACTGAGTCTGGGAATCTACCCTTACTGGCCTCCCAAGCATGTTCCAGGCATGGTCTATCGTGTTCAGGTCTGCACCAAGTCCTGACCATAGCACACATTCAATCCCAACCACATCCAGGAACAGAGAAACACACCGGGCAATGTGTTGACGAGTCTTATCGTGCATAAGGATAGTGTTGAGGCGTATAACTGGTGTGAAAGGCACTACACAATTAGTAAGAATCTCCACGATGTACCAATGAGCTGTCAGTGACTCATTCTCAATGAACATCACTTCCGTTCCTACTTAAATGCCGATCCCTACCAAAGCAATATGGACCTCCATTATAAGGTGCCTTTCTAGGGTGCACAACCCTTTCCTGATCTTCTCCAAACTCCCTCCCTCCCATCTGGTGCCCTCAAGCAGAACGTGCTCAAATCCGTGAAGAGCAAATGCTTCATTGTTCCTTAGTTCAGTTTTATTGAGTATGAGCAAAGTGCATCAGAGAAACAGGGTGTTCCCTGGTCAGCAGTGGTCCTTTTGCTGGTCTCCTGGACTGTAAATACTTCATACTGTCTCCTCCTAACTGGCCTTTCACTTTTGTTAACATGCCGTACTTGCTGCAATTATTTCTGGCCTACACCGAAGTTATGTGCTGATTGCGAAGAACTTGCAGTAAAAGAAGGCGATGTCACGACCAGAGGTACTCATGCAGCCAGACCGTCCCCTCCTGGTCTACAAGTATTTACCATACCATCCGCTTTGAACCTCTAGATAGTTCTGCGTACATTGCAATAAGAAGTGCCATTGACGTCAGCAATATAACGTCAACTTCGTCCATTCTCCACTATTAGCCACAGCCCTTACTTCATCTTCAGCTCTAACAGTCATTTCCAAATGTTAAAATTGACTTAAGAATGATCGCTAAGCCAGCCTGAATGCTTTAAATTATCACGCTGTACAATAATGAAAGAAACAATTTTAAACATTAAAACATCGCTTTGTGTTCATTGTTTTAAAAAGTCGCCTTACGAGCAAAATTAACGGTACGTTAGTCGAACCCAAAAGAAAGTTTCAAGAAATGTACAAAAACTTTTTAGACATGTTGTTGCATTTTTGCAATATCAGTAAATAGCTTGCTGTTTCTGCCACTTAGTGCAGTTTTTGTAAAAATGAAAATTGCAACACACATATAACAAATAGGTTACTTATAATAAACACATAATTTGAAACCTATTATTGTTAACAGAATAAGACCATTTTATGTTTAAATGTTCATTACAATAATGACAGAAGTCCCTCTTCTTAAAAACGCTGCCAGCTAATCGATCCAGCCAAATAAGTCAGTTTCATATTTTCCTTTCCACAATTTGCGTCGAAAGGAATATCTAGCCGCATAAAATACACGTAACTGTTTATACAATTCTTGCCCTGGGGCAAAGGATTTTGCTGACTCGGGCTTCATTTTTGCAGGATTTTCGCGAAACGGTAATTTTACCAGCAGCTCAGGTTATTTCGAGTCGCGAGAAGTGCGGCATTAACACGTTTCCTCGCCAACACTTTAATAACAAAACTAATTTGTTGGAAAGGAACTCAGTTTCGGAATTAGCGTAATCGTCAGCTTTGTATGCTAAACTTGGTGACTTGCCGCAACTGAAGGTGAGGAAAACAAGTGAGGATAGAGGGCCCTTTATTGAACAATGACAGCTTATGGCCTAGTATCAATAGTGTGTTATGATTCAGGATTTAAACTGTTAAAATGATCGAACCCTTTAAACATGTTTAAATTGTTCCATCTGTTTATATATCTTGTTAAGAGTTCTTAAAAGCTGTTATTTCTAAACCTAAAAGCAGAGACAGATTTAATACCATCATTGGTTTTCTCATTCGTAACTACTAATTGCATTGACTTTAAAATAAATATCATCATTTATGTTGCCAATAAATTACACTCTCACACAAATTATATTATTAGTATTTTAAATGTATAAAACTTAAACAATAAAACAATATGTTCAAAAATTGTTTCTTTATTTTTTCAGCCAGCATTTATACACTAAATTATTGTTCTGAAATGTGCGGTTATGATCATTATACAGTGTGTAATAGGCCCTCAACCACAAAGTTTGAATTGATAGGTTTACACAGAGGTTGTTAACGAACATATGTTCTGTGACACATCTGTAATGAGCTATACGTACATTTTAGGACAGCATTCCGTATAGCGCATTAAATATGCACCATAAGTTCTTCCTAACCGCTTTGTTACAATGATGTAGTTTGTTGTTGGTCTGTGTCTTGCGCATTCAGTCTGTCTCCCCTGTCGCTCCAGTCATAGGTATGTTTATTGTTCTGTGTTAATGCACAACACTTTCGTACCTGAACGAGAAGTTGTGCGCAGAAACACCTGGTTATAGCATGATGAAGCCCCTCCGCACTTCAGTCCAGATATACGTTCTCGTTTAATGTCAGAATTCCGGAAACATTGGATAGTAAGCGCAGGACCTGTTGCGTGGCCATCCTGATTGCCCTATTTAATGCTTCTTGTTTGCTTTTTTATGGGAGCATGTAAAAGGTATATATATATAAGCATCCCGGTTTACAATAGAGCGAAAATGACTGATTGAATAAAAATTCAGTTTTAGAATTTCAATTAGGGGGGAAAAATCTACAGCAAATTGAACTTTATTTCTACAAAAAATTTTATCAGAGATCTGATTTTTCCAAACCCTCTTACCAACCAGTCAGCGAACATATGTTCAATAAGAAGATCCTTTCTTCCTGATTTATTTAACATTCCTTAAGTTCTTGGGTGAGACCATGTTATTCATCATATTGGAGCTGCAACGTTTGAAAAATTTAGGGTCGTAAAATAAAATACTCGTATGTGTTTTGGTTTATGGAAATAAAGGGCTGTAACTCAACCAGATACTTTCATTTAAGAAGCTATTTGGATTTTTTGAATTTGTTTATTTAAGGACTCTCTTTAACATCTCAGGTCATCAGCGTCCCATTCAATTCAGGGCGTGAAAGAGCCGACAAATTTTGCTAGAGGCCTCTTCTTTCAAGCTTGAGGTTCTTTTTTGTGCCGTAAATGTACGACACGGGACCCACGGCTTTACTTCCCTTCCAAAGGAAGCCATACTTACGATTTTTACGCCCGAAAAAAATTCATCGATCCTGATCGGGTTCGAACCCGCGACCTTGGGTTTAGAAGGCAAGTATGGTTACCACTACACCACCAGGACCGACAATTGGAGGATTTGGAGCGATTTGGAGGCTTAGACTAGACATGAACGGTATATTAAATATTTCTATTTACAAATTTATATTTGCTATTCATTGTTCAAGAGAGTGTAGTTTTACTATCTGGTAAAATCAAATAAATTCCTTTTTCACTGATATTGTCCATTACTATATTAAAAAATTATAATTGTCATTATATACTTTAATAAATTCTATAGGTGCATTACATAGTTTTACGCAAAATTCCGCTCTTTTCCAACAAGAGTTCAAGGAAATAGCTAATGTTAATATTTAGTTATTTGATTCCGGTAAGGTTGAAATATTTCAACGTTCTTTTATATTTTATTTTGTACTGTGGCTTATTTTTAAAAAAACACCGGAAAACTTAACAATCTAATTTAAAACTACGCACGAAAACTCAACGTTTGAAAAATGTCCAGAATTATAGATACATATACACAGCAAATACACTAGTAAGGAACACGGAAGTCGTTAAAATTAATGTAACAAAGTAATGCATTTAAAGACCGAAGAAAGTATATTTTATTAACAAATAGTTTTAATGAGCGTAGCATATAATTAGATTAGATTTAACCAATAAAAATTATATTATTTCATAAAAGAATTTAAATTGTTATACAACGCAGTTGGCAATGCTGGTGGAAGTGGAGTGCAAGAGCCAATTTACAGCTTATCAACTCACTTATCAGTTGCTCACTGGAGAAAATATAAAATTAAAAACAAATATAACATATTCTTATGAATAAAAAAGCCATAATTTTAAAATAGATAAGACTCTTTTAAATGTCTGTTAATAATTTTTTTAAAAAATACTTACGTTAAATGTGAGTCAGGCGACTAAGGGATTGTTTATACACTGCTCCGAGCTTCCGAAAGGTTTCTTATTTTATTTTACCAGCTTAATTAATGTCCGTAGATTTGGTTTTGAAGCTTCACTAATTATCCTCTCGTCAATAGCAATCGATCACAATAGCCCGTCTTGCACCAAAACATTACACATTTATTTATACTCTTTTAGTTAATTAACGGGGAAATTATTGAAAACTTACCATAATGGCCAAAGATCACTTTTCTTAGTTTTTTGCTAAAACAATGTTTTTCTAACCCTGGTTTAAATGTTAGAAAACTTTCAAAATTTACGATGATGTGTATTAATGTAATTATGTCATATTTATATAACTACTCTCTTTAAATTATGTACCAAAAGAATTTGAACTTATAAAAGTGTATTTAGATCTCTCAAAATTACTTTAAAAATGTTACAGGATGTTCAAAATCAATCTTTTCTATACATTCTATGATATTAATGTGAGCATTTTAGTGTATATTCTCTCAATGGTGCTAGAAAGAAACATTCAAACATTTTGCTTCACCTGTGTATACAGGATAGATTTTGAAAAATCATATTTTTAAACAAAAAATAACAACCATTATCCTATGTTAATGATACTTTTGAATATTGTTATGCATGCTATAAAAATATGTGTTGAATAAATTAAATTTCCTGGTCAATGGAAACTAAAATATCATCCATTGCTCCCTTTAGAGTTATAAATGTTCCAAAATCGAGGTTATATGTTGGTCATCGCCGTTTCACGATAAAGAAGTTAGTTTATGCAACACATTACACAAATCTTATAATGCACTTTCATGTAAGAGTCTCGGATTTTCTCTCCACCTTTATTCGACCTTTAACTCGTACATGTAAGTGAAACCTCTCCTACACTGAAACTTGGATCTCTGGATTCTATGTGAATCTGGCACTTGTATAATTTTGGAAGGGTAAAGTAAATTAAAGCAATTTGGTAGCGTATTATGCTGTAGTTAAGCTAGCCCCCTCTTGCGGGGCTAGATTTTAAAATAAATGAATGTATTGTTGTAATCGAACACAAGAATCAGCAAATGTTAAAACGTGAGGGCTTATATTTGATTTCATTTTCTTGCTTAGTTTGGAATCTTTCACTATTTTATGAGTTGTATTCCTATTATATGGTCCAACAATAGTAGCATTTTATAAAAGTCTTTACGATACTGAACACTAATAAAGTTACAACGAATAAATCTTCTTGTTCTGTATTAAATCTCTGAAATAGCACACACATGCATAGAACTGGGCACTTCATGCCATGCTACTGATTGAACCTACTACTCTTTAATGAACGATTAAAGCCACCAATTCACTGCTCAAAATTAGCATTCAGGGTTTTTCTCTATCCCAACATAAGGGATGCATATTTTGGGGACTGCTTTGCACTGCATCGTCTCGAATTCTTTAGCGATCACGAAACACGTGTCTGCGGCAGTATTTACATACATCACGAATCTTTCACGGACATATATTGTTTTATTTAGCATATATTCCTTTGAAATATTTTGAGATTTTTTATTTAATATTACAAATTGCAGTATAGAAAGTCTTTGATTTTAGTGGAAAGTAAATATACCCTAATGTTACATGTTATGTTACAACATGATTTCTTCTAGTATTACTATACGAAACTGTTTATTTGCAATATTTATCATATGAAAATAAATAACTAAATAATTATTACATAAATTTAATTTGTGAAAAACTTTCGTTACTGTATAATGCAAAATTTTAACTGTTATATATATATATATATATATACTATTTATATTAAACTATTCCATTTAATTAATATTTAATATATAATAATATGCTTTATTGATTAGCACAAAATATCTATTGGCATACACAAATGATCGCAAAAACCAGAAAAAATACTGTTGAAAATGTTTGTTCCATAAATTGCAACTTTCTAAATATAAACATTACAATAAATAAATACAAAGGTAAATAAAACATATTATTAAAGCATTAACAAATTTCAATACTTAGGGAAATGTGTATATACTATTTTATAATACAATATTTCTTAAGAGGCTTTATTTAATTACTGGTCATTTTTTGTAACTCCGAAAAGTAATTTAATAAATAAATTCACAAAGCTTAAATTCTGTACAAGTGTTCATAAATTAATCATAATATTGGAAAATAAAGACAGTTTTTTCACAGTTAGTGTGAAAGTTTTAGAAAAAGTAATGACCATTGTAGTAAAACAGGAAAAATATAATTGAAAAGTTAAATAATTAGCATGAATATAAAGAATAGTACACTTGTACCGTAGTTAGTACATAAGAACACCGCCAGGGGTGGCTGAGGTTGTTAAGACACGGACTCGTGAGCGGGAGGTCAGGGGTTCGAATCCCGCCAGGACCGTGCTCTCTGACTGAGTTTTTTCTAGGTTTTCCCCAGTCCTCATAAATGGCAAATGCCGGGGAGGTACCCTAAACTAAGGCCTGGCACGTTTCCTTCCTTAAAATCTCCTTTCCTTGTGTATCATTTCATCTCATGTATCATCAGTGTCCACCGCCTGTGGTGCCTCAGTAGTAAAAATGGGCGTTAAACACTACTCCATAAAAATAATTCTTCCCATGCATGTTGCTATTAGCGTCTGGCGCAGTTGCCCTGCAAGCACTGCCCGGAAAGTCAAATCATGTCATTACGTCATTCTTTCGGGAGTTACGAACACTGTATTAAAGAGTCCTTTGGTCCCGTAATTCATTGCCGGGTTTGAGCGTGTGTGCTGACGTGTATGCAACTACCTATTACCGAGAAGCAAGTAAATGGAAGAGAGCATACTTCAGAAATTAAAGAGAGAAACATGTCCGAATTTATTAGGAAAAAATATGTACAAATACAGTATTTAGTAAGGTTGGATGTCGCAATGGAGGCTGAAGAAATATAGAAATTGTATAAATTGCAAATTATTTCTAACAATATGCTACCAAAAAACACGACGATCTGACGACGAAGCTGTTTCTGAAATGTTTTTTTTTTTTGTTTGTTTGTTTTTTTTCCCCCACTTGTCTGTGTAATATAAGGACATTGCTTATAAGAAACTACAAATAGTCAAACTAAACAGTATACTGAAATGTAAAACTTAGCTACGATTGAAGTTTCATCAGGAATAATAGTTATATAATCCGCATAGTTTATTTCTTGTCATACTGACTTGATATACTTCAAACCGCATTTCAAGATGACGTTTTATGCAACTTCTACAAGTTCATGTGTTTCATATATGAACTTTATGATTGCAAATTATTCTTTGGGCTCCGTTACTGGATGGTTTCTCCTGAAGTTTTGCGTGTTATTTATTAAATATTCTTTATTGGTGGACTTTATTTATTCAGCGCTACTCTCTCGAACTAAGTGGCTCGGATAAGGCCTATATCTCTTCCCTTTGAACCCTCCCATTCTGTAAGAGTTAACTCTAAGCATTCTTCTACACATATCTGCAATGTGTCAAGCTTGACCTGACACAAAGGCAATGGTTATCTGTAAAGCTTTTCGCTTGTACAATCCGATTATACCTCTGATCCGTTCAGCCGTATGTAAATTTATGCATTCCTCCTTGATTCGCTCCATACAAAACGTCCTTTTGTTGGCAATCTTATATTTCACTTTTATTCAAATAGTACCATGATATGATAGGAATATTTCTGAAGCCTCTTTTCGGCGTAATACAGCAGATGTTTCTTAACTAATTACTGTTTTTCATCATGATAAACTGCAAGCATTACACCATTAGGCCTGAAGCCTGAAGCCTTAAAGGCTTCATCTCTTTGGTAACCATCCTTTTCCTTGAGAGCAATTGTTTATCAATTGTGGCGGCATTGTGTATAATGAGCTTTATTAACAAAATGGCCACTGTATTCGTGTTGATACTTTGTAAGTTTTATAAATAGGATGAATCACTTAATACTATTACCGCAAATATTTCTGAAATAAGAGTTGTTATTGATGTGTTCTTTCAACGAAGGGAATGAAGTTCAGACAAAGACTGACTCATCAATGTAGCTAGGGATGGGCAGGCAGAGCCAAATCCGAGTTATATGTGCCCGCAAAGCCCAGGCACTGTCCTCCATTATCTCATAGTGCGTAATTTGTTGTTTAATATTGTCTTTTGTTAAAGATAGTATAGATATGACTTTTTGTTTAACATAACCCCATAAAAATGAATCTAAGAACGTAAGACTAGCTAAGCGGGATGACCATACAAAAAGGCTAGCACGTTCATTCCATTTATCGTGGAATTTATCGTTTAATAATTCATTGTGCATCTTGCCATGCTCCATCTTGCTAGTAACACAATTTTTTCCCGTACACTTAAAGAAACATTTTTTCAAGAGTGTATAGGCAATTCATCCCTGATATTTAGTAGCATTTTGGTATTGACCTTTCCTTTCATTGCTCCTTTTCCGATGCACAACTGAATACTTTATTCCATAAACGTTTCAAAAACAAGTGAAATAAGTTTCCTATTTACTATGAATTCTGTAATAAATAACAACGTTTTAAACGTGCAAATATTAGAAATATTTAAGAATATTAATAAAATTAAATTAAAATAATGTCAATTTTTATTATACTTCATACTTACGCGTCATTTTATCGTTTGTTTGTTGTTATTGTTGTTAGTGAAAATAGATTTACTGCAAGAAATTTTAGCTCAAGCTGAAATGGCACTAATAGTTAAAAAATCTAATGATACATATCAGAAAAAGTATGATAGTTTCAGCATTGAATGAACAGTGAAAATATTAAATACATTTTAGAAACTTTAAAATTGCCATATTTTTAGAACATGCTTAGTAACTACATTCCACTAAATCATTTGTAGGATACTATTAACTTAATAATTTTATTAATTCTCTAATTATGGATTTTGTAATAAAGATGAGTGGTGGATTCTTTTTTCAGTAATACATAAATTGTTTCTTTACACTACCGTAATTTTAATATGGTAATTTTGTACAACTAATGTCCTAAGCAGGGCCCGGATGATGAAAATTAGGCCACCATCTATCTAAATTGTGGTAGGTAATGCTAATATATGCATAAATGTAAAAAGAGTATTTTAATTTATTTTTGTCTTTTTCGACTTTTTCCCTTTTAGGTCAATGTTTACTGTTTTAGTGATTTATTGGTACTCTTTGTATTTTTCTTGATTTACTTAATTTATTTATGTGCTTAATTAATTTTTTCCTTTGTGCAGTACTGTTGCCTTCCTCGTTTAAGCAAAGCTAGGAAGGAATTTTAAATAAAGTATGCCTTGACCTTGAAATAACTGGAGTTGTATGTAAAAGAGTTTATCCTTAGGGTTTTAACCTTACCTAGTAACTTCCTAGGAGTTATCATTTGAACAGCCAGTCAATCATTCTGGGAAATAAGGAATAAAAGTGATAAAATAAACAAGCAGAGCTTCTCATCGCGCGCCCATTGTTTCAGATTGCTGCCGATGTAAACATTATAGGATTAGAGACGACTGTCATTTATTACATTCCAGGACAGGTATTATTTAACCCTCCTCCCCTTTCAAACAAATAGCAAACCTAGGAAAACGCTACTTTGGTAGCCTGCAAATCAGCTGGTGCACAAGGGTCGTTCGTTTTACGTAGTTACAGCTCAATTGAGCTCTAAAATGACGAAAGTAAACAATAAAAACACTATCATTTAATGCAAATCTTTCTTAATTAGACGGTTACTGATCGTCTAATATTATTGTGCAAGCTTTGCGGAATTAAAAAGTGTCATTAGAGATGAGATTCACAATACAATATATCTATCACGACAAACATATACATACTCTCGAGAACGGTGCAAAAAAATAAAACATCAGTGTAATTACTGTTAACACAAAATACACCAAGAAGCATTTTTAAAAAAAAAAAACTGTTTGACGTTCTAGTTTAAGTGAATGTTTCTCTATAGAAACTAAGAAAAATTTTGTAACGCTACATTGTTCAATCATTTCCTATTGAGAGATTTTGATAAGAAAGCATGTTTCTCAGTGCTATGAAAACGCCATAAGAAGAAATAGACAAACAATCGAAGCTAACAAGATCATTCTCTCTATTGGTGAAACCAGTGACATTGAAGGCGTTCTGTGCTTATATCATTGTGAGGACTTGGAATCAACAGCCCGGGTCAAGTATTTCTGCTGAACTTTGAAGTTTTCGAACACTTTACCACCCAAAACCGCTCTATGCATCTACTGTGGCCAAAGGGAATTGGACATGACGGCGTTCTGCAATTTTTCACCAATGCAGCAACGTACACGGCAAAGCTGCTAAAACTATTACAGGGCTTATTCAATGATGGTGCATCTAGCTTGCCTAGCGCAGGCTATGTACTGGATCGCGAAGGAAGTTTGCGCCCACTTTCCTGAAGTTTCAAACAAAGAAACTCTTTGTTATATTTCCATTAAGAAGACAAGTCGTCAGATCCATAGATCCAGGTGTTCCCTTGCCAGAACCAATCATTACATGTAGGGGCTCCCTGGATTGATGCTGCTGTGTACTACTGCAACAACTTCCAAGCTGTGAAATTCGTGGTTGACGCTTTGAAGACACAAGGTGTTAAAGCCATCCAGTGAGCTCAGGAGCTCCTTTCTGACATTAAAAGAGGACGCTGAAACTAATTAAAGTAATTAATTTCAGCTTTCTACCTTTTAAAATTACTGCGAAACTTCAAGGATGTGGTGTGAAAATTGAAACCTCCATTGAATTCGTCACCAAACAACTAAAGTTTTGCTTGACTATATGTGTGGTGAAGTTGGTGACATGGTGAAAAATAAAATGAAAATTGTGCTAAATAAAAATAACTGATTCCTCCATGAGCTTAATTTCTGAAGTGGTAACGTGAAAACTTCAATACATTAGATTTCGAAGAAGAACTGACATTTAGTGACTTAGCATTTTTTAAGTATGCACCGACTGTAAATGCCGATGATGGAAGGAGTTTTTCAAAATATAAGAATATTCTTATCAATAATGCAATATTCTACCAATGCAGAATAAGATGGCTATATTTTTACAATATATTTTTTCAGTTCCTTTTTGTTTACTGCAAGTTAATGTAAGTATGTGCTTTTAAATTTGGTAATTTAATAAAACTACGTGCCAAACTACGTTGTTTTTCATGGATTTAAAAGTGTTGCGCCATTATTAATTATTTATAGTTTTAAGGTAATTTTGTAGGTCATCAACATTTGAGCCCTGGTCTAATTCATAACCTAGTAATTTAATAACGATTTTGACAAATTGTTTTTTGTAGTTCCGGTATAGAAAAAAATATATGAAACCAAATTAAATATGTTTTTATTATAATAGGCTTCCATAAATAATGAACAATGAAGTATTTTTATATAGTGATGTTGATATTGTCGTTGGACCGTGTCCCACTTCATACCCCGGGTTGTTCAGGGGCCCGAAATCGCCTTTCGTGTTTTTATTGGTCACGGAAGGAGGGAGATGGAGAGGGGTGGGTGGGTGGTTTAAATCACACGACCTTGTTTCATTTAAACTCATTGAAATGTTTAATCGCACTCACTAGATATCGGTCACCTGATTCGTTATCTCTATGAATTTAATGCCGCATGGTTAATATGCTGCATCTGTGTGCCTCTCGTCTACTGCCAGTGGTAAAGCGATCTGATAAAAGCAATGTGGTAATGCGTTGTACTCCCTCAACTTCCTAATCTGAACCGCGGCTGCCATCTGATAAAACCTGTCTTGAAAAACGTGTTTTGCTAGATTTGTTTCTCCTAATATATGGGGATTTGCAGCACAGTGCCTATGGCTTCCTTGACCCTTTCATATAATTAAATTTCATTTGTGAGTTCTTGGACTTCCACACACTCTTATTTTAAACCCACTGCCTTCCTGACACTTTATTGGAGAGTTCCTCATCATAGGAATGTAATGATTTCATTGCCGACATCTGTTTCCCCTTCTACCTTCAACGAATTTTGAAACATCTTCAACAACTAAGATACAAAAGGATCTTTTGTTTGGCCACCTGCATGCACCTAGCTTTGTTATAGTAGAGAGACCCATCGTTCCAACCATTACCAGCAGAAGGAAACAAAGAATGACAAAAGGCAATTTTTCCCTGTTATCATAGAGTCAAACGTACAGGTAGTTATGTACAAATTTTAGCAATACATGAAATGTCCCAGTTTGCTAGTATAATTATTGCTATTTACATTATCTAAAAGCATTTACTCTTGGACATACATGGGTGATAGGATCTGTCACACTAAATAAGGAATCCCTCTCATAGTGGTCTTGTAATAGAACACGTTTCACGTTTGTTCTACTGTTTACAACACAAAACAACTGTGCACTAGTAGAGTTAAGCTCTCGAATAAAAATGTTGGTGGTGGGATCTCAAGAGGATTGCACCGCCAGATTTCGGTGTCTACGACTGCAATAAAAGACAACGTGTTGCCATCTTAAGATTTCAAAAATACTAACACTGTCTTATATTGTTTTTCTTGCCTTTTCTGTGTATAGTGGCAGCTCACAACCGCACAGCCTATAGCTGTAGCGAGACGAAAGGAGGGAACGTCGTCTCTTCCACTATTGAGGGACAGGGGGGTGACTATTAATGTGATAATGCCTTCTCTTCTTGCACCGCTTCCTAGACGTCGCCACCGTCGCTCCTTGGTAGCATTTCTCGCTCCGCCGACCATTCGAGTTATCTTCTTCATACACTCGTGAATAGCAAAGAGACAGCTTTACAACCGAATAAAGAAATGACGCCTCTCCTACATGATGTTTTCAAAACCTTGCTACCTCCCTCTTCAAAACTCGTGTCCACGTAATTGAGCATAAGGATTATTTCAGGGTGTGTGCACATAAAATCTCGTGCCGTTAGTTACTTGTCGAGCAACTAGAGCGTTCTAAGTGGAAGAATCTCATTTCAAGGCACCGGATACTGTTAAAAGCCTACAATATAATCTTGAAGCCTGCTTCGTGTATAGTTGTAAGGGATGAAAATTCATGAAGAAAGATAAAAGGAAAGGTACGTTTAGGAATAGTACGAGTAATATAATAATTTACGAGAATAATGGACGCAATAAGGCCAGTATTAAACCGATTATATTTTATAATAATTTAAAGAAAGGTGAAAACATACCTTTTTACCATATAGTTAACACTTGCCCTAAACAAGAGTGATGTAATTTCCATCATTTAGAACTTCAAATTATTGCTTTCTTGCCATTGAAGAACTCGCAGTAGTTCGAAATATAGCAATTTCAAGTGTGACTCTTTCTCTGTGTTTTATCTTTATCTACTTTTATTATTAGTGTTAATTTATATATATAAGCTCTGTATCTCCTGTCCCTAATTTAAGTGCCTTTTCTTTTAATCTCTATTATAGGCGGGACTTTCTAATCTTTCCTGAATATCGATCTAGGTTTAGTGTATTTGAATTTCAATGTACAAGCAATATGAACCAAAATGAGTATATACATGTGTTTTATTTATATTTATATTTATATTTTGCATTTGTGTAGAATTCTTGTAAGAAAATTTAAGTTTTTCACGCTTTTCATGTCTGAATTAATCTCTGTTTTCAATGTCAAGTCACAAAACCCTAAATATTTGCAAACATCTTCCTTCGGCAACTTTCCCCATCTAAATTATTGCTTAGAAAATCTTGCCTGGGTCTACAAAATATCGTTAATTTACATTCATTGATAAAGTTGTTAGGCTGTCCAATTTTCAAGTTTTTGAGAACTAATTTGAGTCGTTGGAACCCAGGCTAAGGCAATAAAATATTTTGAATGAAAAGTTTCAGTTGGTTCTGTTCGGTTTCATCAACTCTAGTTACATTTTTTTTTTCAAAATGAATAGTTGGCTTTTTACTTAGTGATGTACATCAATATTTTCATTGGTTTGTTCAAATTATTTTGTTTTCTAACGTTAAATGGTAGTACTCCGCTTCTTGTAAGAGCAAGTTATGTAGAACACATATGGCTGATTCATGATGATTTGCAAAACTTGCTATACTGCATTAGCTTCAGTTAGATTACACAAAGTAACGTAGTTTCATGTTTGAATGCGATAACAGAGGGCGATAAGCAGGGGACATGACCATGAAGGACATGAATTAAAGAACGTTTCAATCCCAGCCAGTATCCTTATATCAGGACTAGTTCCTGGGTCATCAAGCACAATGGAGCGAAATTTCGTTATCTTAAGGACGTGTTTGCACATTGAAGTGATGCCCGATTTAAAGTGGACATATTTATGGATAAATTATATTACTAAACTTATCAAACAAGATAAGCCGGTCGGACTTAAAGGTAAATGAAACAAGCAACAAAAATGGACCATGAAAATACAAGGTCAGCAAACGGGAAGAAATTATAACTGAACTGAAGGTTACATACATGGACACTATAATAGTGACAGAAACTAAGTAAAAAGGTATGGGAATTGCATACACATTTTTCACGTAATTGATTCATTTTAAATTGTTCTGATTGAAACTTTCGTTTGGAGTTTTGGTTTGATGATTTAATCATGTGCTGTAGTTATATGAAGCAAGGTAGTGATATGCTATTGTTGATCTGTGTAGAGACTTTATTTCGGTGTTCAGCACGAATAAATCATCCAGTTATTTTTGTGATGTTTGTGGAAAGCTCACACCAAAATCCCAAAGATAAAATCTATAAAATTACAAAAACGGTTTAATTTCAATAGGTTAGTTGCAAAATTGGTTATAAAAATAAAAAAGTGAGCCCCAAAATATTGTTACCTTACTCATACTTGTACAACTAATTTGAAAAAGGGATTATATGGGAAATTAAAATCTTTACTTGCCCTACCTATGATTGGGGAACAACAAAATCCGGTGAATGACTGTTATGTATGCTAACTGTATCGTTTGATTAAAAAAACAAAAGCCAATATTGTTTATCAAAATGTGCCATCAGCAATAATACTAGTCCGTAATAGCGATGTTTTTTCCATATCAGTTCCCCCAAAGAGACATTTGTAGAGACTGATAGTAACAATAATGATGATTGTTGAGCTTGAGCTTGAGGTTGGATTAGTAGAATACGCTTGGTGACACTCTGGAATTACTGTCTTTAGGAGACGGCATGACTTGTTTCCTAATTTGACATATGCAAAATCAAAGAAGGGCATTTTCGTTGGCCCACAGATAAGGAAGATTTTAAAAGTAAGTTAACAAATGTGGAACTGGCGACTTGGCGTGCTTTCAAGGTATGGGTAGCAATAGCAAGAACGCACAACATGAATCTTTAGTGGACACATTATTACAATGTTCTAAAGAAATGGGCTGTTAAGATGTTAGTTTTCATGAAAGGTTTAATGCTATAAGTGATGAACAGCGACAGCGTTCTCATCAGGACATAACCAAAATGAAAAGTTATCAAAGTTATTGGGATCCTGCAATGTTGAGCGATTATTGCTGGTTTCTGAAGAGGGTCAATAAATCTCCCTAAAAGAGAAAACCAATAGACAGCAACCATTTTTAGGATCTATGAAGATATGTGTTTTATTTCTATTGTTAAAATTTTAATATATGTATATAATTCATTTTATTGCTGTTTTAACTAACTTTCATTGGTAGAAATAGTACATTGTCAATTGAAAATTGTGTACACTTTCATTTTCTTTGGATATCTTTTGAACTAAGCCCAAAGTAGGAAAAAATAAAAGATTTTTTTAGAAATTAGCTCACTGTTTTCTGTAAGAAACAGATATTTTCACTCTGAAGGTATGAAACAATCTTTTTTTTTTCCGCTAGTGTTATTATGTTTCAACCAACATACTCTTCTTTTAATTAATAGATAAGAATACTAATTTACAAATTAATTGTATGTATATGCACCACTCTTCCATTGAAGTTAAAGTGAATATCGTCAGTCCTGGTGGTCTAGTGGTAAACATAGTTACACCCAAGACCTAAGATCGCGGGTTCGATCCGGGCCAAGATCAATGCATTTTTTAAATCCTTCGAAAGGGAAGTAAAGCCGCGGATCCCATGTCGTAGATTTATGACATGTAAAACAACCTCAAGCCTCTGAGCAACATTAAAGGCCGTTTCGCGCCCTGATTTGAATGGGACGCAAATGATCTGAAATGTCAAAGAGCGTCCGTAAATAAACCAAATCAACAAAAAAAAAAAAAAAATAACTGTCAACAAAAGCTAGTGGCTGATCAGTGTCTTTTCTCTCAAAACAGCTCGAGATATAGTTCATCTTATTAAATAATAATGCTCAGCTTTTTTGTGTAGATATTTTTTTTTAATTTTATTAGCATCATCTTATCATATGTGCTATATCATTTTAAATTAATATCGTTTTGATATTAATTTAAAAGAAGATGCATAACATGCGTTGTTTTCATTTTCCATTAGTGCATTATTAAATTGTCGGTATGTAGCTCATTGCCACTAGTGAATTAACTACCAGAAAGTGGTATCAGAGTATTGGTCTTTCATTTATCAAACGCAAATAAAATAAACGGTGAAAACTGGGGAACAAAGCATTGTTTTAAAAGTTTACGACCTGTACTAAAACAGGATTTTTTGCCTTACAGTACTTATCTGAGCTATTGTGCCCTGCCCGACCATGACCACAAATCTTCCTCGTCTGAGTCTATTTTTCATTGTCCAATGTACTGTCGTATCCCGGTGTCGGCGGAGTCTTCTGCTAGAGGCTTCGCCGGCGGAGGCTGATCTGCCAAGGGGCGTTGGTTGGCCGAGCAGTAAGCCTAAGAATGCGAGGATAGTTGGTCACCTAAGTTTTGAATCACAACGTCGATTTTTTCTAATAAGAGTTTATTTGCCTAAGAATAATAAAAGAGATTACAAAAGGAATAGTAAGAGAAATGAGGAATTTCGCAAGGACGTGTTGTGACACCAAGAGATTATTTCTGGAATTTTATGTACTCCTTCGAGCAACTATGATGGCTCGAAGCAGACGTATGAATAATTAAGAGTGTCTAGCTGTACTTGCCAGACGCTCATAAATTGGAAGACAGTACTTGTGTGGCTTTGTGAGAACGGTCTAATTATTCTTCCAAAATAAATATGTCAACTAACTTACTTATTTCTGATTGTGTGAGATCGACCAAAAGGATATTGAGGTCTGGTATCGTTTCTATTCCTTTCTAAAACACCCGAAGTCGTAAACTTATCTTATGGAGCAATAAAATTTTACACTGGAATGATAAACATGCCAGAAAAGGGTATAATAAGAATGAAAAGTACAAAATTTACAGAGGTTAAAGAGTTAATTAAAAAACACGCTGTGAGGTTTTGAAGGAAATTGTACAAAAGACATGTACAAAATATTGAGAGGCCAAAGGCTTCTTATACTTCCTGGAAAACATTGAGGGGAAATGTATATGCTTGAATAAAGCAGTGATGCCAGTTACGTACGGTGCATTCCACAATATGGCTTGCGTGAAAAAAAATTACTTTTAATATAAATTAATCTTAATAGTGCGGCTTACTATGAAGCGTGGGCCAAAGACCCGAAGATTTCGAGTGGCCTTATAGGGGTAAAATATCAGAGATTTCCTGGGTATAGCAAACTCAGATGAAAGAGTGTTGGCACGATAAGCATAAGATCCTTTGTTCGAATTCCGAACGGGACTTCAAATTATCGCTTACTCGTACACCAAACCTAAGCGTATCACACTGTAAATAACATTTCTTCTAAAATGTTATGCATTTCTAAAAATTACCTCACATCATGAAAGGAAATGCGAGTTTACGGTGTTTCTTTCTTTGTCTGCCGTTATAGTGCGCTAAAGACTGGTCTTTAATAGGAACTTTTACAATAAAGAATAAAAAAGATGAATTGCAATAAAAATATTCTGCTGAAATATAGCAAAAGTTATTAGGGTGGATTGAAATGTGTGTATGGAACTAATTAAAACTATGCAGACTAGCCGTGGCTTTCCTAAATTGAAATTACTTCCAAGTAAGACATAGTCCTCTACAAAGACCACAAATTAATGTAAAATATTATACGGAAGTTTGTCATAGTCATACACAAAAAATACCACCCCAAGAGCCCCAAGACTTGGAGGAGCACGTCAAAACACGCAAAATAGTCCCTAATTCTACTTTTTCTCTTTTTGTCAATTGCGAAAAAAGTGATTTAATATAGATAAAATAAATAAATAATATACTGAATAAACTTTAATATGTCCTTCGTTTATTTTAAAACACTTTCACATTTTTCTTGGCAATGGTTTATTAATTTTTTTTTTTTTTTTACAAAAAAAAGGGACTGGATTTTCCGCACAAATTAAAAATAATTTTAAAAACGTTTGTATAAAGCAAATATGAACACATGTTACTACAATACACAAAGAGCTCACCTACATACAATTGGCTGTGATTCAGCCATGCTCATTGCTTGCATTCAGATGTTAATTGCATTATTCTTGTATCCAAAACAGACAATGAAATGAGTAACCTCCGAAAGAGCCAGATAAAAGCACAAAAACTGCAAGTTAACAATGGGATGCAGATATATCCTTAACAATTTATGACAAAGTAGCGCTTTATGTTCTTCATTTTACAGGTAGGATGCCTTCTGCGGACCTTTATTCTTGTGCTGCATTTTTCGTACATCTTGCATATAGCATGTACAAAAATGTTGGCGGTAATAAAAGAGATCAAAGAATGTTTTAATAGTCATGCATAGGTAAAATGCAGAACAATTTGGGAATCCTGCAGAATAATTAACAACTGCTTTCTGGCTACATTAGTGACAGTCATCCAGCAAAAACTTTAAAGAACACTACACTCTGCTGCATCGTTTCCACCTTTGTAATCAGGTTAAAAGTGATTAATTATTACATTAACTGTAAAGTGAAACTTCAATATTTTAAAAACTATGACCATGATAAATTAATACAAATTTAACACAATACATAAAACTTGATAACCCGAGTTTTCCCGAACTATTACGTTGGCCTTGAGTACCCATGACGCTCAGTGCTGTTTGAACAGTGAAATAAACAATATATGCCCAATTCTAGACTAAAGACTGCTAAGAACATTAAATGTCAAAAATGTTCGTTTCCACTATGTGTGTTATGATTTGTATATCCATACAGAGTCCGTTCGTGCTGTCAGTAGATTATTTGAAGCGAAATCCCTAGGTGATCGTGTTCCAAGTAGCAAAGTTGCTCGTAAATTATTAGTACCCATACACTTCAGACGAACTAAAGGATACAGTCCGTTTAGTAATCAGTTTAGTTTCTCAAAGAGAACTAAGAATAATAATGGATAATTTCATAAGCAGGTTTCAAAAATATGTGGAAAATAAGACAGGCAGTTCCAGGATTTGCTTGCATGATATGGGTTAATACATGCATTTTAAGTGCTTTACAATTTATTAGATGCCACTGTGGTGTTTCTACCACCGACTCTTATGTTGCCCGACTAGCCGTTACCGGTGGCTTTTGTCTGATGCAATGTGCGTTGCTGCATTTGTCATCAGATAATTGAATGACCTTATGTAAAGTCGCCCAGTATTACATTCAATATATATGTGATTGTGTAGTTGTATTTTCTGGTATCTTCCATTGAATCTAGAAGTGTGTCAGCTTTTAAACTACCATTCTTAACGTTTTAAAATTACTAATTCATATTTTATCTAGTATCTATACTGGGATATTGGGTAGTTAATGTTTCATTTAGATTGAGTGTTAAGTTTGGTTTAATTGAGTTAATCTTGCTTAGGTTATCTTAACTTCACTTAATACTAACTTCATATACAATGATTATTTGCACATAGTCAAAGAACCTTATAGAAGGAAAATATGGAGGCTCTTTTAAAAAAGTTTCTTTTTGGCTGCAAACAAAGTGTATAACCTCTTAAAATATCTGTGCTCATAAATATTTGGTTACCTAGATGTTACCAAGTGTACACCTGAAGCTGTGCGTAGTATACTGCCTTATTAAGTTAACAGAAAACGATGCGAGCAAAGCAAGGTTGTGGAGGCAATGACAGCCAGAGTCTGTCAATAGGTGAGATCTCAGACAAATTAATTAGTTTCTGTACGGTTTCATAAATCAATAACTTTTAAGTGTCTCTCCCATCAAATGTCACTTCCTAGTGGTCATGTCCGGATATAACGCTCCAATTGGTCACGCACCATTTGTTTGGACTGACTCCAGCGAAAACGTTTTGATGTAGAAACGATCGATGCGGGGTGGTTTCTCTTCCCTTTGCCAATTAACGTGACTGGGGAGAAGTGCCTCTTGTTTGCAAATGGTGGTACACGGCTGTCTTTGACGCATTTCCCAGTAATACAGCAAGGGAAACTCTCACTATAGGTTTCGTTTCAACGTTAAACTTCACATTCTGCCTACTTTCTTTAATAAGTGTTATAAATTTATCATGAATTTGATTCCATCGTAGCTTCTCTAAGGAAACAGTATTATGTTCCGACTGATTTTAAGTTTGTTTAACATTTTAAATATTATTAGAAATAGTTCAATAAGAGACTGAAGAGATATTTAGAGGAGATCTTATAGATATAAACAAACGAAATCATGCCATTATTGCATGTAACTTCTGCATTTTTAGTATAGAATATAATATTCTGGGATTTTCATATCTAATTGAGACTAAGTTTGAAAATAAAAATACCAGTAAAAATGGAACTTTTTTTTTGATTGATTTATTTATGGACTCTTTAACATCTCAGGTCATCAGCGTCCCATTCAACTCAGGGCGTAAACAGCCGGCAAATTTTGCTCAGAGTCCTCTTCTTTCAGGCTTGAGAAAATGGAACAGAAAAATAATGTTCGCTACATATTTTCAATGTTAAGGGGAGAAGGTACCTTCCCTTCTATCTTCGTCATGTTAAATTTGTCGTGTTCAATATATTTTTTCTGGAGAATCATTAACATTAGAGCAATAATTTTTATCAAATAGACTTACATAATTTTACAATTTCAGAGCAATATCTTAAAATATATAATATTAATTTTTTTGTAAATAATGACAGTCTCTTTGACATTTGTAAAAGAAGAATATTATCAATATTCTTAACACTGAAACTGGAAAGTTGAAATGTCAAGTCATTAAAATATATGGAATAAAGGAACTGTAAGGTTTAATTCTCTGAGATTAATATTTTTGGAGAAAAGAAACACAAATAGGGAACAATATACGGAAAAAGCAGTTTTAAAGTAATTATACTCATTTTAAATCATTACTGTTTCATACTGCCCAGTTTCAGCCCTGCCATCATCTTATTTGCTTTTCCTCACATCTCATATAAATTTACAACTTCCACATATTCTTTTTGTCACCTTTTTGGAATCAATATGCAGTAATGAGTTATATTGCTTGAACTTTTATAAGGGCTTGGGGCAAGTTCATAATGCGCATGTTTTCCTAGTTGTAAATACCATACAGATATCAATTTTTGTTTTCATAGCCACTAGGTTTACATCCACAAAATGACATTGAGCATATATACACTGCATTTCAACACTAATTTTGATATTACCTCATATATTGCTGTCAGATCTTCAAAACATGTAACACTATTACTGCATTGATTTCTAAAATGTGTTTAGGGTGCTTTCATATCTAAAAGATTTTCATAACATGCGTCAGCTGTTTCTGTAGCTTTATTATAAGTAGAAGGGCTAGAAAACAGTTTCCTTCTTGAAGAACTCCAGTTAGAAGCACTTTTGTTTGAATCAGCACTCACATTAGGAATCTAAAACTTACATTACTGTCATTAAGAACACTATTTTCATTTTCTAATATATTTACATCACTCTTTTCTTTCTTCCTTATCTTCCAGACCTTCATCTTGAAGACTCTGGCATTGAATCAAAGCGTAACTCTTTTACTTTTCACTAACAAATAACACACATGTGGTAGTTTATAGCGCTAGGAAGCAACTAAAAGCGCAGCAATAGGGTAGCCAATGGCTGAAAGCGTAAAGTAACTACAGTCAAGAATAAAATGTAAGCTGATATAAACAGACACTGCTCGGCTATAAGAATGTAAACTAAGGGAGCGTATCCCAAGTACACATTTTAAACCCACCATTGACCATTTTAAGGCACCTTCTACTCTGTCTTCTTTAAATACCTTCTAAGAAAGGATGGTTTTGTTTTTAGATTCTATGATAGAGGAAGTTCAAAGGATTTTGAACACGTCATACAATTTATAAAGCATTTAAACCCATAACATAAGAATACAACAAAACACCATCGTTTGTAATATTGTATAATAAAGAGCATAACCATCACTTAGTACATAATAAAAGACCTTCATCATATTTAGCAAATAGTGACCTAGTCCAATAACATGATACATTCATAGTTATGCACTTCTGTGAATTCCATAGCAATTTTAAGAAAACGGGAGAACATACACTGCAGAGTATTAGTTACCGTTCTGGAAAAGTTATAGGATTTTTTTTGGTCTATTAATGTCAGTAAAATGTAATTGTGTATAAATAAGTTAACTTTAAACATATCATTGTTGTGCTCAATAGTGTTCATGCGAGAATATATGTACTCTCCAGTGAGCATAAGAATATTCATCTTTTAAGCTAATGGATTACATGATTATCAAGAACCAACGCCACAAGTTCTTATAGCTGAAAAATTATCTCAGATTTCAAAATGGAATAAAGTACCCATACTGCACTATCTCCCTGATCTTTATGATGTTTTCGATTTTTCGTTTTAAATGAATTGATTTGTTTGTTAGTTTTTTCACATTTTTATTTCTAATTTCGTAATGATCTCTAAATATTGGCCCATTAAAATTTTAATAGCTCTCTATTGAGAAATAAAAATATGATTTAGTTTTAATTTTTGATTTCAGTGTTCCAAAATACCGCATTAACCTTTATAGTATGAATGTTCCTTTGTTAAATCATTCTGGTAAACTATATCATAACTTACTTTGGTGTTTATGCATAAAGGGTGATATGAAAAAAGTTGACAGCGACATATATAAAAGTAGATAAGGATAAACCACTCAGATAAAGTCACACTTGAAATCGCTATATTTCGAACTACTGGAGTTCTTCTATGGCAAGAAGTTAGACAAGTGAAGGTGATAAAAGTAAATATCGAAGGTAATGTTATGCATGGAAACAGATGAAAATAGAAATCAGAGTGTGGCAGGAGAAAACATTATACATAAAATTTAAACCAGGAGGCATACGAGCTTTATGTAAAAATATAGCTGCCATTTCTCTATCTCTGAGTAAACTTTCAGAGCAGTGTGTAGGTAACGCATCAATAAGTGTTAGATTAAAAGCATCATCAAAATCCTTACAGTGAGATAAGGCATGTTGGGCAACCGGCAAGGGGGACTTGGTTTTAACAGAACGTCTATGATTGTTCATACGTAGCGAAACAATAGTAGAAGTTAAACCAATATAAAATGCTTTGCAAAGCTTACAAGATAACATATATATGACGTTCTTGGAAGAACAAGTAGCAAATGAAGAAATGTTAAGTTCTCTGGATAAATTAGGGCTATGGAATGAATTGCACGGCATAATTAGTACACCGGTTTTACATTTAGGACGTTGGCAAGGATATGAGCCAGCAAAGGTACGTGGTAAATTCGGAGGGGATAGGTTACGGTGAAATATACTTTTAAGGATAGGGGGTTTTCTGAAAGTAAGTCGGGGAACAAATTTAGAAAAATTATTTAAAGATAGATGCGTTAAAAAAGTATCGTCATATTCTTTCAAAATAGGTCTGATGCTTTCAATTACAGGCACGTAAGTAGTAACCAGGTTAATGAAGTTCTTATTAGAAGTTTTAGGTTTGCATTGGGAAGTTTTACGGAAAGTTTACGGGAATTTAAAAGAGCGGAAGAATAATTTTTGTCTTGGAACTTTTGAGCTAGGTTATTAATATAATTGTCAAGAGATGAAAAGGCATTACAAAGACGATGACCACGAATTGAAAGAGAAAAAGTAATAGATATTTTTATATGCAAGGGATGACAGCTATCTATGACTTCTTGCCATAGAAGAACTCCAGCAGTTCGAAATATAGCAATTTCAAGTGTGACTTTATCTAAGTGCTTTATTTTTATCTACTTTTATTATTACTGTTATTTAGTTACATTGTTAATAGTGTTATTTTATTTTTATTTTTTATTTATATATATATATATATACATATATATATCTTCATATTTTTGATAAGAAAAAGTCTTATAAAATTGTGTATAATAATGATAATATGAGGCTACTTTAGGGATTAATTGAAGGATGTAAACCAAAGTTAAAGATCATCCAACTAACTAAGAACATACACAGAATCAATGTTTATACAATTTATACGTAGTTTTTAAAGTGAACATTGACAATTAAACAAAAAACAACATATCAACTCGTTGTTTGGTTGTACATAAATGCGGTATTATTAATGTTTAGTAAGACGTTTTTAACAATGATTTCTGCTCCTCATTATTCACGTTATGAAGAATTAACATTGTATATTCTGACTAGTCATAGTAGTTCCGGAACGTTTCCTTCCTTGAAAACATCCTTTTCCAATTTACCATTTCATCTCATGTATCATCAGTGTTCACCGCCAGTGGTGTCTCAGTAGTAAAAACGGGCGTTAAACACACTTATAAAAATAGTAGTTCCGTAAAATTTTTATCGATCATGTCAATTGTAGCTGAATCGGTATTCACATATCAACATAAAAAATATAAGAAATCTTAAATACCATTTTATGTGCTTGTAGACAATATGTCAGATTAAAAATTAATTTTGTGGCATTAGTGCAGATTTGACTATCAACATCATAAACCTTAGGTATAAATTTGGAAAGCCTAGTATTCTAATCAAAGTCCCCATACGTTTTTGTTCATTTATTTCTTTCTATGCAGAAAATGCATTTAAGACGTAAAAATGTTAACTTATATTTTACTTATGACAAAAAATTAATTATATGTAATTTGGAAATAAATAAAAATAAATAATTTCTTTTGGCTATATAATTTGCCGAACTCAAACTTCATGTTTTCACTAAAGTTGTCGTGCCTGTACAAAATACTTCTGAGCGCTACTGTAAACATTTTTTCTAAAAATTTTTTGGGTTATAAAATAATTTTGTAACTTATTTAAATGGTATTATGTAATGAATGAAGACAGAATAGCAAATGATAAAAAATCCGAAGAAAATAATAAAAAGTAGAAGAACTATTGATAGCATCAAGCTGCACGATTTACATCAGATCAGGCTACTTCAAGCAATTTAAAAATGCAGGTGATATTTCTCGCTAAAGACGCCCAAGAAAAGTAGGCTCTTTCGGTCTAACTGAAACACTAATCAAACTAATCAATTCATAAATTGTTGATAAAAGCTCTAGGACATAAAATCGAGTGAATCATTTCTGTTTGTAAACCGCGATCGGTGTTGTCTTGAGAATTAGCTAGCGATGAGTCGTATCTGCAAACAGATCTTTGAACTTCACCTTAAAGGCATCCGATTCTGCAGGAAATTCCGGTTCCAGGATAAGAATATGAACTAACTGTAATTATGAAACATTGCTACATACTTCATGAATATTATTTGCATATCTAGGACTACCAAATGTTATTCTATTATTAGTTTTGCTGAACCGAGATCCCTATCACTTGTGTAGATGAATTTGTAAAAAGTATTCCAAATTATTGACTACTGCTAGTAATTTTATTTTCGATCATAAAAATGTTCTTATGTTATTGAATATTTGTCTTGTATTGTATACGTCACAAATTGTTTCCAAATTGACTGTACACTGTCGAGAACCTTTTGTGAATAAATTAGCTGTGCAGTTCCTTTATTTTTTGGAGTTTTTATCATTTATTTGGGCACTGTTAACATGATAAAAAATAAAACCACATAATACAGGTATATTCTAGTTCTAGTTAATAAAATAGGTATTAATATTTAAATGTTACATTCAAGCCTTATCTCTAATTAAAATGTGTCATAATATAGTACTTTAAAATGTAACTGGTAACTTCAGTATCAATTGAGTGATACATTGAACTCAAAATGGAAATGTTCGGGTTTCAATGTTTGATTATGGCCTATATTTTGCACAAGGGTCTTAAGAATAACGTTGTAATATTTGGAGTAGATAAACCAATGGAAATACTAAGAATTACAGGAACCACTTAGTCGGTCCTGGTGGTGTAGTGGTTACGATATTTGCCTCCTAAACCCAAGATCGCGGGTTCGAACCCGGCCAGGACCGATGGATTTTTTTGGGGGGCGTAAAAATCCTAAGTATGGCTTCCTTCGGAATGGAAGTAAAGCCGTGGGTCCCATGTCGTACATTTACGGCACGAAAAGAACCTCAAGCCTGAAAGAGAGGCCTCTGAGCAAAAATTATCGGCCGTTTCACGCCCTGAGTTGAATGGGACACTGATGACCTGAGCTGTTAAAGAGCGTCCGTAAATAAATCATTCAAAAAAAAAAAAAGAACCACTTTCTAACGAAAGTATATGAATATAAGCTCTAAGCAACTTTGTAACTTTTCCGTAAAATATTGAGGTAATAATTTTTTTCTTCTGTCACTACAAAGAGATTTTGGCAATGCCCACGAAAACGCAAAATATAACATAAGCATAACTGAAATTATTTGCTCATAATTTTAAACGCAATTCAGTTATGCCCTGGGGTTTCCTAAACCTTTGTCAGTTTTAACGTCATCAAAGTGTGTGCATTTCGTTTCTCTGTCAAAATAAAGCGGGACTAAATTACAGCCAAAGGCTAGTGACAAGAACGGTACATACTGACCATGGCGGTAAATATGTCACTGGCGCTCATGTTTTCGCGAAATATGTGCGCTTTAAAATGTGAAGAGCTAACAAGAGAGAAAGCGAGAGCTGTATTTGATGACACACTTCTGACAAGCTTCACTCCGTTTGTACATAGCTTCCAGCATGTTTACAAATTTACCATTTTTTAATCAAGTTCAAAATGGTCAAATGTATTTGTGTTGCTGCCTTTTGTCTCTGTTTACGACATATATCTAGAAAGTAACTGTCATTTTAATTATTTACGACTACTTTTTAGAATATATTTTAATGCATGAAGTGCACCTATGCCATAATGAAAATTCTGTCCAAACAAACAGGTTGTCTTATAAAATAATTCTTTGTTTTCTTCTCATCACTTACATACACGTTCTTAAAAAATTTGAATATAATTACATCTTTATTAAAATTGCATTATAATAGTATTATATTTTACTAAATAAAACAAGTAAGCCTCGTATTAAACATATGTTCAAAAATGTTCCACACAATGCAGAAAACAGATATCTATAATGTTAAAATGTGACAAAAAGTTCAGCTTGAACAAAATCAAATAATTATATATATATATATATATTCCATCAAAACATCTTGCTTATTATTAGCGTTTTATAGTACCTGTCTTTACACTTTCATTATTTTAATTTTTATTTTGTTCTATAATACTCATAACTTTAAAAAAATCATTATCGTATAGAAAAATTATCCGATAAAACAGAAATCGTCGGTCTAGTGGTAACCACATTTGCCTCGTAGACCCAAAATATAGGGTTCAATCTCGGAGCGGGTCAATTAATTTTTCTCGGCCGTAAAAATTACAAATATAGTTTCTTTCGTAATGGAAGTAAAGCAGTGGGTCCCCTTTTGTAGATTTATGATTCGTAAATGAATCCCAATCTTGAAAGAAGAGGCCTCTAGCAAAACTTATCGGTCATTTCAGGCCTGAAGGAATGGGACGCTCATGACCTGAATTGTTAAAGAGCGTCCGTAAATAAATAAACCAAAATAATAAGAACTCTCATTTCTGAGAAATATCTAAAAGAAAATATCTACATTTTACGGGAATGAAATGCTAAACATAAGGCATAAAAATCAAGAACGAAAAAAAACTCCGTTGCTCATATCTCGCTGTCATTAGCGCTCCATGTGCCTTCTGCATTGAGTTTAAACTCCTGGGAGAAGCCATCTCGTAAGCATTGACAGTAAATATGTCGGTTGGTATAGTAGCATCATTTGCTACCCGTTTCTTACACGCTTGTTCCCATTGGCGCAGCATAACCCTTGATATTCTCCCTTTACTCAGTTTTTCTGGTACATTTTTTCAATTCAACTTGATTGCTAATAGTTGCTGCACTAAATTGGATCCTTTATTGTTACAAATTGTTTGACAATACTGCAAGCATCAATCACTTCACATTCTCAGCTGCAACACGATTGTCAATTCGCGTATCAACTTTCTCCTCCTAGGTGAAGTCATCTACTCTAACTCTCAAGTTACGTTTCAGTATACGCTCCTTTGCCTATCGTTCGCCGTTTCTTAATTGGAATACTGATATTACATATTGCTCTAATGTTAATCTCTTGACAAATTTTGGCAAATTTCAATATATCTTTTCTGGAGAACCATTGTAATCTGAATAGGCCTCACAATTTAGGATCTTAGACGAAAGTAACGCTGAATATATTCGTTAATTCACCATATATCTGCTCTAACACTACACACTGCCGAATACTTATGACAGGTTCCTAACACAGTTCTTAGCAGACGAGAACAATCTTGAATAATTTAATTCACTCTTTCAGAAACTGCCGATTACTCCCGACAAAATTATACAAACTTTACGACACTCGTCCCTACGCAGGCTACGACGTTTGAAGCGAGACGCCAAAACACTGCCAATCGGCTTACTTCACTGAGCGAACTCTAGCGCTCTTTCCGGGCTTTTCTTCAAACCAGGTTTAGATCCAGACACTACGCTTTGGGGGTGTCATAGCTCTTAGTAATTTAAGCATTGTTATTAATCTTACGCATTCCCAATTGGCTGTATGATACAGGCTTTACGGGATTTATCCTGATTGGCGCATCATTTCGCGCCTTGCAAAGATAGTCGGGCGAAGCTAAACGGTGGGGTTCGAGATTCATGTCTTTACCTACTTGGGAACCAATACTTTTTTTCCCTCACTTAGCCTCGACTCAAAACAGATGTTACATATATTTATTAGTTACCGAAAAGAGATGATATGTGGGAACATTTGAAGGTTTATAAGGCTTCATAGGAACAAACAATAGAAATGACTGCTTACTCTTTTTAAAAGGAAAAGAGGTTTCTCTTCCCCTTCTTTTTAATGTATCACTTTTAAGTATGACTGGGCTGGTCAAAAAAATCCTTATTCTTAGCACCTTCCGCCCCTTTTCGACCGAAACCTAAAGAAAAAGTACATGTGTCGAAAATATGAAATTGTAAGATGCTTTGGCAAGATGCCCATTAATTTGGGCACTAAAATATGAAATTATTATTTATCATAGGAGTTTAATTTTACATACTCTTCTTCAAATTGTATTGAATTTAAATAAAGCAATCCTACCTGAGGACTTAGGAGGCAGAAAAAATGTTTCACATTTCTTTTCATAGCTTTCTTATTGATTTATTTTATTACTTTATTTAATATTGTTCAAACAGGTTTAGAAAACTGTGTGAAAAATAAAATTACATAATAAAAATTAAAAGTTCTGAGTATTTGGTTAAAGCAACTAAAATTTATGCTTGTATCTGTGGGTTTGCTTACCAATTCCCCTTAGCGACTGAGAGCATTTGTGATGAATGAAGTCAGGAATCTTGCATAATCATGATTTCGTTCATTTTCTTTCCCAACCATTTTATTAAATTAAAAATGCCCTGAATGATGACCATAATTGCATTCGCAAAATAAATGTCCATTTTTTTCATCTAGTTTTTAAATATTACAGAAATCTTGCAACCGAAGAGAGAGCAGGGTGCCTTGGGCCCATTAGATTGAAGAAATACGGCCGATGTCGTTTAATGTTAGGCTATACAAATAAGGGATGGGAGGGTGTGCGGACGTATGCTGTAACATTCCTTTGATCCATTTTATGTCAACCTATGGTTGGCAAGGAAGACCCAGAAGTCACGGTGCTACCTTTAATACCGATGTATAAGGTTAAATATTTTGAAAGGAGTACCTCAATTATTATTGTTATTATTAATACTATTATTATGGGCGTGTTAGATTTTTAATTGTTTAAAGTTGACATTTCATAAGTTTCAGGGCTTTAATAGAGAAGCATATACTAGAGTCATACTGCAAGTTATCAGTTTTTTCTACAATGAGAAAGTGCAACGAACGCTACACACTTATCTTAAACTATAGATTTTCATTTACTTTTACACAATGTGTTTCAGGAGTCGGAAGACATTGAGACAGTTTTGATTTTTTCCTTTATCTAATGATCTTGCTCTTTCTAGAACAAAAAATGGTAATCAGGGAATTTTAATTTTCTAAGGAAGAATGAGGAAGAAATGTCAACCCTAGTTTACAACATTTTCTTGAACTGAAATTAATTGATGGCATTGTCATCCAGCAGAAGACTATTCCAGAAAGCTTATTTTGGATGCAATGTGCAAACATAACGAACAGCTTATAGAGTTCCAGCAATTATATCAAAACCCATCTCTCTGAACCCCAGAATTCCTTTAAGATCGAATCTTAGATGCTTCCTATCCTTAAAAATAACTGTACAATTTACGCCCTAAGTCAGTGGTTAGGTTAGGTTAGGTTAGGTTAGGTTAGGTTAGGTTAGAATGGAGTCTTGTTTATTCAGCTGTTCAATGACAAGCTGAGAAAAAGAAATATGTAATTTTTATCCTGTAATTTTGATAAAGGATATAACGATATTTGATGCTGTTCATCAATCAAAGTTCATTCTTTTGTGTTCTAGGATTATCTGCATACACTATGATTTCTATTTTTATTTTACTCAATAAATGGAAATACATTATCATTAATAATAACCACCATAACAAGCGGTCTGGTTGTGGTTACAGATCTAGCGTCAGCCAGTAAAATGTTCCCACAGCATCAGAAGCACAAATGAACCATGTATCATATCTTAAGATAGTATTGAAAGTGTTTTCCTTTCGTTCATATTAAGTTTCGTATTGCAAGATATGTTTTACTCTTTCGTCTAAGCTCATCAACTAAATGTCTGTTTATTTCATGTTCATTTAGAAACTAATTATAATAATTTACCCTTTGAAACGGGCCATCTTCTGAACACGTCTTTATATAGTTTTACTTTTAATAATCCTTTTTTTAATTTCATACAGAAGATAAATAAGCATGTGTCCGTTGTGCAAGTTTTACTAATTTTTGCGGCGAATGTTTTAGACCGATCTCGTTTTATCTAAATTTCCCTCCGCTAAAACCTTTCATCTTCGGGAACATGTTTACCCAACACTGTGTCAGCATTTTAAATGTATTCACTAATCTTTATATAGTACCTCTTGAAGGAAGCACTGTTTGGAAAAGTTTTAATAAACTCTCTTCGATCATAACGCTGCTTGCATCTCCGTTTCATACTATGTGGGTCACGTGTTCCTGAGAGATTCTAAGATAATAGATTACATCAATGTAAGAACGCCTAAGGGAGGTGCCGACCAATGCAATGGCGTCCTTCAGAATGCTGTGCCATATATGCTGTTGGTATTTATTTTAATTATCCTATATTAGAATTCTTAGATCTCTGAAATGTTGTCCATGATATAGTGATATAATAGGATCAACGTAGAAGCCTTTTTTTCGGTTTTTTATCTCCCTTTGCCATTTATTTTTCTTTCTTTCTTTTTCTCTTTCTTTATATTTAGCTATATTTTATCTGTTGTCCTGGAAGAGTTGAAACTGAATGTGGTTGTAAACAGAGTGCTACTCGCATGCCTACCTGTACAAGGTATGACATTAAAATCGTCAGTTTATAGTAATATTGTGTAAATAATTTTCAACGATGACAACTTTCTAATTATATTAATTCCTTCCATTGTTTCATCTCTGGTGTGCTGTTAATCCTAAATGTTTTATTGTGTAAGTATACAAAGTTGGGTCATTTGGTTAATCACTTTACACTTAGGTACACGATTTATGTGCAGCATAAATTTTTACGGTAGGTTTTACATTCCACTCAAGATTTTCCAGCTCCGCCGAGTTACTGTCGTCATATCGCTTCAAGCGAAAATATTCGATTACTCTGTAAAAGTGTCGCTGTGGCGAAATTTCCGCGCTGGAATTCTGTTATTAAATAAGAGTAGCAAAAGAGGATGATGGTATTATACGCGTGCAATTTCTAGATGGATTCCTTTAACGGCAGAAATACGAAAAATAAAATGTTTATACCGCCGCTTTCTCATCGCCATTATTCATAATACCCACAAACACATACGTTGTTTATCTCTCTCTTGGCGTATACACCACCGTAAATGTAAAGAATTTAAGCCAGATAAAACCATAAAAATGTATTTTCCCATGCCTGTCTACACTCATTCTCTTTAAAAGGCAATGTCATGGTAGAATGCAGTTAAAGCAATTATAAGGGAGAAATTAAGTTACATGAAAAACAATGCTTACACGCTCAACAAAATCTTATTGTTGCCGTGATATTTCCAAGGTTAGACGAATGATCTAAAACTATACACCTAAGTATTATTCCAAAAAGGTGCAAATGAATGCTGTTGAAGAGAAAAGACGCAATGATAGTCGTCATCGATCCTGGTGGTGTAGTGGTAACTATTCTTGCCTCCTGAACCCGAGATCGCGGGCTCACTCCCGAAAGGGATAGACGAATTTTTTCGGGCGTAAAACTCCTAAGTATGGATTCCTTCTGAAGGGAAGTAAAACCGTGAGTCCCATGTCGTAGATTTACATATAAAAAACCTCAAGCCTGAAAGAAGAGGCCTCTGAGCAAAATTTATCGGCAGTTTTACGCCCCTTTTTGAATGGGAAGCTGATGACCTGAGATGTTAAAGAATGTCCGTAAATAAACGGAATCAGCAACAACTCAATGATAGTAATTATAGGCTTATAAATGAAATATGGCATATGGTTTAATTTAATAAATATGAATAGTTTTATATACAAAATTATATTGTGGCACGGGTATTTTGGTGTTATATATGTTGTTAAAATTGTAAGCACATACCAAAATCCCTGGGAAGGGTTGTCAGAATTGATATTAAGAAAGGTATGACTGTAGGGGGACGCTAGCGCGTGAGTGGAGAAACTTGACGGATTAGTTTCTTAAATTTAAGCTGAATTCCTTCTACTTCCTCTTTCTTTCCTGAGATGTGAAGCCGAACGCTCGAGCCCAAATCCCCGCAGGACCATCTAATGATAAATGACATATTATTTGATCAAATATTTCAATCAGGCATCAATAAACTAACTTTATCATGAAATGATTAATATAATTTGGTTTATGACGATAATTAGTTCTAACTACTTTCTTATTAGTTAGTTTAGAAAAAGGAAGTGACGAATAAACGAAGATTTAGTTATGTCGCGTTATTGGTTACTAATGAATTTATGAGATCAGCAAGTGCTCTATAAATGAAATTAATTTGGTTTTAGGCGATAGGCAGCTATTTATTAACGCGACAGTACTAAATAACAAAGGTATTGCTTCGATAGCTTAGTTAGGTAAATCCTGATTTGATGCGCCTGTAGTCCCGAGTTCCAATTTCTGTGCTCTAGAGTGATATTTGTGCACAAATGCAGGAGGACTTGCCCCATTTCTCAGCCTTCATTCTCCCATTCTTGTACTTACCTCTTCTTCATATTTGTTACACTTGTGTTTTGTTTATCTGAATGTTCAGCTGCCATTGAGAGAAAGTACTTAGACTATTTGACCGTAGGGTGGTATATGAATCCACACTATGCCAAAGTCAGTTACTCCATCCTGACTGGATTTCGATAAATGGCTGGCAGATGGAGCTTGTGTTGCCACAGGGTTCATTCGTTCTTAAAAGCGTAGGAATACGCCTGCATATAGTCTGATATTGCTTCAAGGGTCGTTCCCAGCTCTTCCGGTTTCTTGCATTATCATTCTCTTTATTTTTAAATAAATGTATATTGTGGTCTTTCCTTGAAAATGCTCATTTATTCCGGAGAATCTCTTGCTGCAATCTACTTATTGCAAAGTATGACTGCGTGCATAGATCAAGGACGTCTTCGTTTATTTTGAACGTTTCATTGAACCAGGCATTATATTGATGATTACTAGTAGATTATAACGAGATGATTTTAATTTAAAACATTTAATGGTATAGGAGTATTTATAGGATTCTGAATCGTTTGAAAAGATATCATTCATAAAGTATGTAACAAATTGTGGTAACTCTCACACTGTTAGAAAATATTTCAAGTTAGTTAATATAAAATATTCTTCTTGGTGCTATGAGGGAGTAGTTCTGGGTCATGTTGCGTTGCGAATATTTTTTTCCAAAACTGACTAAAGAGCTGTAGTCAGTGTTAGACAAATATTTGAGATCACCTTGATCGGTAGCATCGATTTCACTGTTTCAAAACAATTGAAATAATATGATATTTTCCATCTCCGTACTCATCTTTCACGCCGTATATAAGATACTGTTCTCACATAATTACTTCCTGTATTCTTATTCTTATTATTGCGCTGTGTTTATCATCCTCCATTTCTAGGACTTCCACAAAATGCACAGGACAGTTGCCTATAGAGGATCATATACTCTGGACGCACAGAGAGTACACATGCGCACTGACGGGCTCTCTGAATGGACAGTCAATCCTATGTCAGGGCTCCCTCGATGACGTTATAAACACGGAAGATGCAGACACGGAATAAATATGAAAGACTAATTGCATGGTGAATCCGTGGCAGAGAAATGCTAGCCCGGCATTTGCCCTTTCTTCAAAATAGACTGAGGACAACCACGAAAAACGCCAGTAAGGGCAATCGATCACGGGATTTGAACCTGAGCCAACCTGTTCGTTACGTCCTTTATTCAACTTTTATAACTTTTTATATTAAAAAGTTATTATTTCAAAACACGTGTTGCTATTTACTCCTATAACACCTGATAATATGCTATACGATGTAAGTATCAAGTTATGCCTAAGAAATATTTTATATACAAAATACGAAATAAAACCACGCTTGAAAACAAAAATTGGGATATATCACATAAAATCTGCTTTTCTTTTCAAACAGAGAGCTAATTTGATTGCAGTATATTAATGTTATTAGGTAATAAAAGAACAATAACGTTTTATCTCCTTCCTATTTTTATTTCAATTCAAATTCTCGTCAACAGAGTAAAACAGCTTTATGATGTTTTAATCTGAAATATATTTATTTACTTTCTGAAAAAATTCAGGACTAAAATATTATACAGCCGAATATCAGTTTTGTTCATAAATTGCTCCAAGTGTAAAAGAAATATGCATATATCGCATACAATTGAACTGAACTTTAATGACAGTTGTTCTTTGTAATAAAACAGATTTATGTTAAGATTTATTAATAATCATTTCAATTGCCCTAAAACATTTTTCGGTGTAGACTGTTCGAATTATATTCCCACTGCAGAAATGAAAATAACGGAAATAGCACATCATTGTTGATACAATGAACTACTACTATTAATATAAAATATTAGATATATAGTCTAATATAATCTGACCTGTCGTAATTTTTACCTGCATAATCACAGGCCGCAAGCTTACAATTCAAAGCTCAGAATTCCTCACTGTACGCTTATAACTATATAAGTTATCTCACATGCAAATTTTAACCAGTTTTTTTTTTCAAAGAGAGCCTGTAATATTGCGTAACATTCCTTTTAAAACAGTGAAATAATAATGCATTTATATTGGCGATATATCAGAGACTTAAGCTTTCGGAATAAATATCTTGCAGTCAGCTGAACAAATCTTCAAGAAGCTGTGTGTCATATGAGGTAGAAAAAATTATGAAATGAATTCGTTTGAAGTTTTAAATGGGTACTTATTATCAGACTGTTTAGGAATAAAATCTTCTAAAGGGGACGTGCAATACACTCATAAGAATATTACATTTCAGAATTTGCATATCAATGTCAACTCTAGTGTGGTTGGGCAAAGGAAAAAAATGGGCAGTGAACAGAAGTAACAAAAGACAGTACAATATGCAAATATAAACTGAGGTTGGTAAAATGACGAAGGATTTTCTATTTAATACTTGAACTTGAACGAACTATACCAAAAGCATCGAGATTCTGGCTCCATACTTACAAAAATTCGAAAATATAGGGCTTTCAAATGCACTACTGGATGATTCACCTCAGTAGAAGGGAATCTCAGGACCTAAACCTATAAAAAAAATAAAAAAAAATAAAATTTCATTCATAGAGATAACCTACTTTTCACGTTTCAAAATAATGTTTAGAAGATGAAATATAATTAGCTGTATTTAAGCGCTCCTGTATGTAAATATTTCAGTTAATATTGTAAATAGCAAAGGTGTAACACTCAGCCACTAAAAGAAAGCAAAATTATTATTTTTCCATTTTTTCACCAATCTCTGAGCTCTAAGTGTTAAGTAGTAAAACGACTGAACAAATTTTGTCATGTTTATGCAATAATTATGTAATATTGAGATATGTTAGAAATTTTCAATGAAAATAAAAGGGGTCTGAGATATAAAGTCAATGTCAGTTTGAAGTAAATTAAGTACAATTAAATTAGAGATAAAATTAATTACAAACAATCAGGATTTTGAGGCCAGTTTAAGAAATGAGAGCTCAACAATGAAGGAATAACTAAAATCTACACAAATAAGCAAAACCATGATGACTAACATTTACCGGAACTCTAGAATACATTATTAATGAAAGATAGTGAAAGTAAGTTATATATCACGTTACAAAATGAAAATTAAACGAAATAGAGTAATGAAGGATCAATGCAACATTTTGAGCCTGCAGCAGACTTTAAAGGATGTTGTAAATAAGAGAAATTATGACAGTTTAAATATAAGATGTTGAAATAAGATAAAAATTAAATACCTTAAATATTTGAAGGTAGTTGTGTAGAATTCAACCATCTAGCCTTTTGTGTGATGTAAAAACGGAGAAAAAAAAAATCCGGTTTAACGTAATTCATAACAACGAAGTTCTAAAAAGACGATGATTAAATGTTTGATAAAATGAGTCCGTAAATGAACCCGGAATTCACTACCTAAGCCACCTTACAGGATTTGAACTCGGGACCTCCGAATGTGCAGCCAACACGCTTGTCCTTTCCAGCGCTATTACATGTTTTGTTAAGTAACAAAGACATAATTAGAAACAGATGATACTAGGTACCAAATAAATAAAGATTAGAAAATGTTTTGCAACGATATATAGTTTATGTGTCCTCTTGTTTGGCTGGGAATGTTGCCTTCCTCTCATATATTCGAGAGTTTCTAGATAGCTACATGCTTCCCCACCTCTTTTCACCCCCCCCCCATTTTACCTCTAACAACTTAAGCCTCCTTTATTGGCATAACAGGAACAAATAATTGAATGCATTTATTCAAATTAGTATATATGATATTGTCTTACAACCAGTAAATTAGTTATAACCCCCATTGCTTAACGTATTTAATATACTACTATTTCTACTACTACTACTACTACTACTACTACTACTACTACTACTACTACTACTACCACTACTACTACTACTACTACTACTACTACTACTACTACTACTACTACCACTACTACTACCACTACTACAACTGCTGCTGCTACTACTACTAGTACTACTCGTACTACTACTACTACTACTACTACTACTACTACTACTACTACTACTACTACTACTACTACTATTACTACTACCACTACTACTACTACTACCACTACTACTACTACTACCACCACTACTACTACTACTACTACTACTACTACTACTATACTACAACTAATACTACTACTACTACTACTACTACTACTAATAATAATAATAACAATAACAATAATAATAATAATAATAATAATAATAATAATAACCATCTCAATATTAGGTTAATCCAAAACATGAAACCCCCCCATTTCCTTATTGCTCTAATTGTCGACATATGGCAGACGACTCTGTATTTGTTAGGTACCCACTTTTGTACTTCCGGCATGTCATTACTCGAGACTATCGTCTGTCTGGGTAGGAACGCATATATCAAAGCTTTCCACAAAAGTCTGCCTTGTAATTTGGTAAGTTTGCAGCTTGACCCATATTTTGTGATGACAGCAGACACATGTGTAAATGATGTTAAATTACTTATTGTACGTATAATTTACTTCGTATTCATATATTTACTGTCTTAGAGTAAAGCTTGGGTTGTAATTGTGAGAAGACTTTTAGCCTGATTTAGTGTATGTTCCATATTAGAACTGCTTCCTTGATGAATGTCATCATCATTGTTTCGTTATATGGAGAAGATTTGTAAGAGAAGGCTGTATGTTAAAACAGTGATTGTTTTGAGTTACTTATACACCTAGTATAAGTGCATAATCTCTTACATTAAATATTTTTGCCCAATTTCTTCCTTATTAAACTAGATCTCTATGCATTCGTTCCAGTTTTACAATAAAAAATGAAGATTGTGTGTAAACATGTATTAATCAAACAAATAAAAAACAAGTATTAACAATATCTTAAAAAGTAAACTGAACAAATATAGGATTATATTATAGGGTCCTACTTAGTAAACGAAGTAAATATAAATTTATTGCAAAAGTAAAAAAAGTAACACTTTTCTGGCTCTTCTCCAGTACATGTATAAAATGTCGAAACTAGAAATTAAAATTCATTCAAAACTTATTTATCCTCTTTATAAATAACATATTATACTAGAGAAATTTTTTTGCCAGCATCAGAACACTGACTGTGTAAAATGAAGTTCTTCCCAGAGTTTTCCTTGAAAGAATCCAAGATGTTTATTGTTAACAAAGAATCATTCACTACTTGATGGGGTACCCGGAAAAAAATTTACAATAGATAAATGTGTAACCAGCAATGTTTTTATGAAAAACCTTGCTGTTTTGTATAACATCACGCTTCGGCAGTCAGAAAGGAACTCCTATGAGTTCCTCCATAGCTATGAACTATGCCAACAAGCTCATGAAGTAGCAACTCTCAGCATGTGACTAGCATTAATAAGACTTCGCTAATGGATATGGTATTTAACACAGCAGTAAAGAACAAAAATACAGTTATGAATATTGGAAGAGGAAAAAACACGAAGTGTTCAATAATGCTGCTAAAGGCAACACTATCTACAAAATTTATCGTCAGTGAGAATACGTTACATTGGATAGCATGGTATTTTATTCATTATTACAGAACGATTTCAAACCAGCATGCTGCATAGATTATTTATGTGCATATTATTATCTCAGGTCACTGTTTTCTACCAAGTGACCGAGAATTTCCTATTGTTGAAAGAGAAAATAGAAAAGAAGATCAGTACACGTGATAATATAGAAATGATTGCGAATGCTAAGAAATCAAAAAGTTTCTAAATAATGATAACGGAGCAAGAAGATTTTGTTTATTTGCCTGCTGTAGAAAGTCAGATTAATAAAATCACAAAATATGTAATGCTAACTGAAGCCAGGAAGATACAGATGATATCAGATAGTTCAAATACAATGAGAATGCGAAGGTGTCATAATATCATTTGAGCGTTAGTTCATTCATAATCTGTAAAGAAAAGTGAAGATCGTACAGTTCAATGTTGCAACTTACTTTTTCAGAACATTAATATATGCTATATAATATGGTATTCCCGTAACTAAAGAGGAAAAAATTATGATAATGGTTCAGTATTTACCTAAAGATGGCAGAAGTTTTTATAAAATTTTTATTTTCTAATACTAAGTGTGAAGTTGTAAATATTATGTAAATCAGTGTTTGCTCTATTAAAAAGGTGAATCATGAGAATTACGTTTTTAACTATTTAAAAATAAATTTTGTGTTATAAATGTTATTATTCATGATGCTGTGGCTTGCAGTAAAATAAGATTATGAATAGGTATTGGGGTTCTTAAGCACTTAGCACCAAATTAAGTACACTCAAAATTTTAGGTAAATACAGACAAAGCAGATCACAAGCTATGAGCTACTTACCGGGGGCAAACAAGGTGGGTGGAGTTGTAGCTCGTGGCCTATTGTACCCCTGCCACCTATTTTCTACAGGCAATTCAACATAACTTTGTTCTGGTTTTAGTGCTTAGAAATACGATACGTGCTAATGAAACAAAGCCAACGTGATTTATATTTCAATTGTTATTATAACTGACTGAGTTGCATTACATTTGTTTGTGGCTGACATGATGATAATGATAATTCAAGTTTTCATTAAAAGAAAGTCACGTGTTAGTTTTGGAATTCATACATTGTTGTAATAATGTAACTGTTTTAATACGCACTGTAGTTTAATAATTGAAAAAAAACATAAAATAAACAACATTAAGTGAGAAGTGCCTAAGCCCAAATAACACTATTTAGTTCAGAATTTTTTTTCCTAGTTCCTGTAAACTTTACATTTGGTGCTTGCAACGTTTTTCCAGGGAACCTTTCACTTGATACCAAATACTTTTTCGTATTTTGAACCATAGATATATCAAAGCGATGATGAAACGCTGGAACGTTCGTAGATGTAGACACCACTGAATTCTGAGTATTTTTACTATAACTGTATTCACTCAATAACCACAGGCTTAATTTCCCTTTGAAACACAAAGAGCCCAATAATTTCTGTGCTGACAAATGTGCAGTCAATCCGTTCCTTAAACAGTGAACTAATTTTCTGGAATAGACCTCAAACGGAAGAATTCCTCCTCTGGCAGACGATAGCAAGGCATTTTGGTTGTTTGTGCTAGATATACTCTCATTGTCATGCATAAATCATTTTGTAACAATTTCTTAACTCCCTTAATTCTCTAATTTATTTAATTTTTTACAGATTAAAATTATCATAGTGGAAAAGTTGTCCTTTTGTAGAGTCCTTTTTGGCAATAATAAAAAGTGGCACATATAAATTAGCAGGCATGTATAATAAATCAAAGTTTTCTTTTACAGGCCAGATGTCAGTGGACCAGCCCGAACCCGAATTTCTACAACCACTTGAGAACCACACAGTAACACAGGGTCGGGATGTCTTCTTTACCTGTGTGGTCAATCACCTCGGTTCTTACAAGGTAGGTGCTCATTAAACCGTATCATTTAATTTGCACAATAAGTTTATAACTTGGTACGAGCTAGAATTATTTCATGAAACAATTATGTTCTCGAAGGTTTTGGACAAAGTCTGCAAGATGTACTCTCTTATCCATTTCAAGCAAATACCAACTTCCATGCGAACTCTCATTTTGCCATCGCAGACTAATGCAATTCAATATTAAGGTTCATTTTAATTTGCATACATGCATAATTTTGTTTCAGTCAGATATCACTTCAAAGTCAAGAGATCAGTGTTGTAGAGACAATATGCTCCATTTCAGCATTGCCCTTGGTTATTTTAGTGCGCACCTCAATGTATTAAAATATAACTGCCTAAAGGCAAATATAACTATTTTGTTATCCCATGAGAGCGTCACCTGCGCATTTCTTTGTCTCCCATTTTTCCTGTTTTCTGGATAGAAGTTACAGGCAAGAAAGAAGGGGCTTCGCGCATGGACTTAGCAACATTCAGAGCCTCCCTTGAGTTTCCTAACCTCTCCATTTGTTCAAGTATAGCTGAAGTTTTTTCTTTCTTCCGGCGTTTAAATATTGGTATCAGGTTACTTGTAATATTGATTATTTTTAACATTAAATCCTTTATTTATTTTTTTTGTAATTTTAAAAGCTTGATATATTTCAGGTCTATAAATCTCCAATTTTACTTTAGTTTCCTACATTATCTTATTTTATTCATTATAGTAGATTTGGTTGTTTACTATTTATCATTTGGTATATTTGATGATAGAAAAGACAAAAGTATTTTAAAAGGGACAAAGTTAAGAAAAGATGAGAGTTTGTTTATAGATGAAGAATTAATAGAAGTGAAAGAATTTATTATTTGGGGATGAGATTTGTGAGTAATGGAAGATGGGAACAGTCTGAATGTTCGCAAGCTAAAGACAAAATAGCTATGAAAGCAGTTAGAATAAGTTTGTATCAGATCCCATTATCAATGAAATGGTTGGAAAAGTTATATTGAGGCTGTGGTGTGTAGCCGAAAATAAAGGTCACAATTGATTAAATTAATACGGTTATGATCAATGTTAATAATTGATGTAAATATGATCTGATGCATGTGTATAATTTGTATTATTAAGGGTACTGTATTCATTTAGGTAGCGCCTGTGCTAAATCTTTAGGAGAAGGTAATTGTGTATTTGTGTGAATGTACAAACTAGTCACAAAATTTCCCCAAGATAAATGTTCCTAATACACAAAGGGGCGTCCAACCATGAAATTAAATAATCACTTAATTTCCTCCTCCTTACCCCAAGAGTAACGATCGCATCCCTCGTACGGCCACATGTGGAATCTAAGATGGTATATGGAGTAAAAATTTGAGAATAGATGAAGGTTGATTTTTTGTAGAGAAGTTCTGGGGTTACCAAAAAGTTCATCGAACGGAGGGGGAATAAGATTGGTTGAATTAGGAAGAGTAAGAAGAAAAGGTGAAGAGAATCTTCAAATGCTGGTATGGAGGTCTGAAATTAGATGTTACTCATGCATTAAAAATTCCTTATGTATCAAAGGAACGTATTGGGAAGGGATTGTAGTGTTGGGAGGTGGGAAAGTTATTAGAAGTAATTGGAATGAGGGATATATGGAGATTGGGTGAAAGCAATGATAGTGGATTTTGGAAAGTAGTGAGATAAAGGGTAGAAGATATTGAGAAGCAAGAGAATTGAGCCAGTTTAGAAGAGAAAAGTTCTTTGTTTTTATACAAAATAGTTCAAAGAAATTGGGGACGAGAGAAGTATAGTGATAATTGTGATCAATTTGGAAGAATGGGGTTGACATGGATGCGTCCAGGTGTAATATTTTAAAAATATTAAGGAAAAATACTAAAAAAGGATGAATTATGTGCAGGAAAGTGAATAGTGTGTTCCATGTGTAAATAGAATGCGAAATGGTAAAATGGTGGCGGAATAGTATTTGGAATGATAAATGGGGCAATCTACAGAAAGATATAGTGGCAATAAACATTTTATTAAATAAAAGGATGGAACAAATCAACAGGATAGGAGAGTTCATATATATACTCCAAATGTAATTTTGTTTGTAAATAAAAATTCAAAACAATATATTTAGTAGTCTGTATTTTGGAATTTTAGATTTGTATTACGTAGTTAAATTGAACAAATAAGTATTGCAGTTGACTCTAAAGTATTTTACTATGAGCATAATGTATAATTCATACACTAATGTGTATGCATTAGTAAAAATAGTTTATATTGTATATTTTAATTGCTCTTCACTTCAGTAGTTCGGGATTGTTGTACGTGATCGTATAACACATTCTATGAATATTTCAGACCAAAATTTTAAAGAAACTCTTCTCGATAAGTATACTAGCTTCTAGCAATGTATTCGTGCTTTACTGACTTCTAATGCACATTTGTCAAGCAATAGTAGCTAGAATATCTCGACTTCAATTACTATAATGAATCTATGCTAAGGGACTCGTATTTATAAACAAGCAATAGTATATTTTACCTATATAATTCAACCTACAGAATCTTTATGTGAGCAGCGCAGTGAACTTTGTCTTTCCGCTAGACGTTTCAGTGCACCAACCTTACTCCCAGTGCTCCAAGTGCAGTTATCTTTACGAGAGTCGACAGCAATGCGATGCCATTATCATTATGACATCGAACCGCGGCATAGTAAAATCTAAGTCAACTTGTTTTGAGTGACAATGAAATGAGCATACAACGGATACCAAGCTTTATTAATGAATTGTTAAGGCAGGTCAGTTTAGTAAACTATCGCTCACGACATTAACACTCTCGAGCAGGCGCAGTAGCTGGCGCAACAAAGGCCTCTTATTCACCAGATTAACCGATTTATTAAATTGTTCAATTATCTATGTAAATTTTATAATTTTATGTCATTCCACGAGTGATAAATATTTCACAAATAAAAATGAAACACTTAAACGCCTCGAAACATAAAACTGAGTGCATATTGCCTTCAGAAGAAAATTGACAACATCTATAAAACATGATAGTCTGAAAATGTTCATATGAGTTTTGGGATTTTCGTATTCTATATTTAAAATCGTTTAAGTCACAAAAGCAATATGTATTCTATGATGGAAAATGACACCAGTTGAATTGCAGAGTAAAAATCGTATACATGAAAATAAGGGAAAGGAACTTTTGATTGACTTTATGGCTTTATAAACATGTTAATGCTATCTGGTATGTAGGAACTGTCTCAAATTTGTAGATGTATCAATAAACTTCAAACAACCTGCGATGCTTGCTGCAGTATTTGTTCTTCTTTACGATAAACCTCCCTCTCACATTGCAACAGTTGTCAATGGTCACCTTTGCAACTAGCATCTAGCATAAAGCTTATGCTTTTAGGGAGTAAAAACATGTGGGGTTACAGATCACAATATTTGTGCGTGGAAATCAAGGGCGTCAATGTGTAATCTGTGCAAACCACGGGTTTTGATAAATTCAGGACATATTTTTTAAACAAAAATTTTGGTAATACCTATAGGTACACCACTAATTGAGACTCTGAATATAAAAGTAGAAAAAAGAACAAGTAAATAATTTCCGGTTTTCATTGCACGTAATTCATCATTTACTAATGTTGTTTTAATTTTAACTTTAAAAATAATTACCTTCCATTTTCAAAATGTAGTACTTATCCGCCTGTTTTATTTCTTCTAACGTAGGCTTTAGTGTAAATTATATATATTATTTAATCTATTGGCTGTTGTAACGGTTCCTCCGTTCCACCCGCACTGAAATATAATTATAATGTATATTTATATAAACCCAATCATAATATTTCATGTATTGTAGGTATCATATATGTATAATACGGCATAATGCTAGCACCTGAGTTGAATGTCAACAAAAGAGAAAGCTCCTTGGTGTTATGTTACGGAAGCATGGAAAGTCAACAAAAGCGTCATAAGACCTCTATTCAGAGGAAGTAACCCTAGAGTTGTGTGGGAAGCCCCTTTCTTTTTTAAAGGGCCTGTTGTAGCAAGTTTAATAAACCTCAAGAACTTTTCAACTCGTTAAGGTCTCTGAATCTGACAGGAGTTGTACTGTTAGCCCTTTTAAATAGCCAATGCCAACAAAATGTTTTAAACTTTCAAAATAGCGAATGGAATGTGGGGCACGTGAACTTGAACCAGCCAATGGAGAATGTATTCTTGGACTTTTAAAGATAGGCACGAAGATTGCGCTTGCCTTTGTGACTCACTTGTCATCGTTAAGTGAACATTATTTGATTTGAATTTAATGTATAAGGAAGCGGTTGCTCAGCTCGGCCAGTGATTCGCAGTACGCATTCCTCAGTAAGCAGTTCGTAGGAACAGGTGTAAGTTCGCAGCTGTAAGATCTACACGCGGTGAGAAGTCGTTCTCAGTACTCAGTTGTAACTTTTACACGCGGCAAAATACACGCAGTTCGCAGTACTCATTATATAAGTTCATTTCTAAGTTCGCGCGCCGTGGGACTCATCCGTAAATTTCACACGCGGCGTAGCTAAGCCTATCGTACGCAAAACACCAGAGGACGCGAAATATTTTGGACATAATACATTACTAATATATATACTAATATATATGCATATATATGCATATACATATAAAGTCGCATTGCGTGCTCATTTACACCACTGAATTCCTCTCCCAGTCCCATTGAGTCAACAAAATAGCCGAATTCACCCTGAGAAATTATCATTGAAGCATACGCAACAACATCGAAGCGACTTATAATCAATCTACAACTTCAAAATTGGCATCACAACGTAGGCCACTCGGTATCGACAACAAATCGTTTTAAAAGTTGACGCACAACGCGTGTGCCATACCAACCATTTCACAGAGATTAATTTTTGATCAATTTTGAAGTTGGTATATTAATTTTTTGTTAATAGTTGATATTGGTAATATTAAATGCTATACTTGCACCAACTTTCATAGATTACTATAATGTAAGAAACGGTGGAATATGCTTTACATTATTAATTGTTCTCATAAAATCAATTTCTTGCATTTCGTTCCAAAAACATCTGTGCCATTTTAGAAAGAGCCAAGTGACGGAAAGCGGAGAACAAACGAGCCGAAGGACAGCGCCATAAATAACTCTCCTCTCTCTAAACGTAACAGCTTTTGTCTTCACATTTTTCCTCTGGATTTCAAGAAAATGAGCGTGAAAGGAAACATAAGAAGTGTGACGGAGAAAAGAAAGGGGGATAAAAATATAAATAACTCGCCCTGCCGTTCCTTGGAAAGTAAAACTTTTTGTATTTATTTATCTTCGTAAGTAAATGTTAAGGAGGGAGCATAAAAGAAAATTAGAGTTTAGCACAAGAATACTAAAATCGTGTGTCATTATGACTGTGCTCTTTTCTAATAAAACGGAATTAGTTCAGTGAAACTTAACATCCTTTTGAATGTGAGAAACAAGCGGGGCATAGAGAGCATCAAGTAAGAGTGTGTTCCACAAACAAAGCAAGACTTTCTAAAGTAAATTTGAAAACAGCCTTTATCATCGCTTGAATATAATAGAAAACAGAGGCATTAAAATAAGCAGTAGCAAAAAGTTCTTGAAAGTCTATGGCATTTTAGCTCTGAAAACACTTTCTTAATATAATTGGTTTTGTGTTACTTATACAGAAATATGTACTTAAACCCGAAACACGTAAATACAAAACAGAGTTAATATTCATAAATATATTATAAGTATCAGAAAGATTTGCACTGCTTTTACGTAATTAAATATTTTTAAATTAATTAAAAAGAATCATAATTTGATTATACCACATTAATGTGCAATATAGACTGAGGGAAATTCATGGACAAGACTAAATGCAAAATGTAATTTAATTTTTATTTCCCGTGTGTTTTATTAACTTCCCAGTTAAACACCTAGCTTATTAGCTGGAACGGGATTTATTATGTCCCCACTCAGTTGATCGGTAATTTGCAACGGTTAATATGGTTGTTCCAATGTAGGGGACATTAATGGGTTCTCAGGGTAAATTTGGACTGTTTTTAATGACTTGAAAGTCATTAGGGGGGAAGGAGATTGTTCGGTGTATTAATAAGTTCGGCACTGTTTGAACATTTTATTTATTTAACAACTTGGCAGGTTACTTCCTGACGGCTCGTAGCTGACCTCACTGCACACTTAGACTGACCTTAGAAATGACTTACAGTGCCCTCAACTGAACTTTAGAAATGACTTAGACTGATTATTTTTTAAATGACTCAGGCTGCCTGCTTCTCGTATGATGTCCTCCGTTTCTAGTCTGAATGAATGATTGAATGTCCGAATCTGAATCTGCCAATGTCTGAATGTGCGAGAGACTGTGTCTCTGATTTCCATACCCCAGTTTTCTACCACGTCGCCACGCCTTTCGCTAAATTAAATTCCCTCGTATATTATCCTATTTCCAGGTTATATGTTCATCATTGGCTATCTTAAAAATATTTATTTGTAACTAAGTTCTCCTTATTGGTTGACTTGTTTGATGACCATTGGCTAGAATTATTCTTTCCCCCCTGATCTAATGTCTTCCCACGAACTTGAATTTTCCCAGAACAACCTGTCATAAATTTCGGCCCTTTCCTTACATTCTGATTTCTATTGATAATCTTTTGCCTCCCTTAGTTTGTAGATTTCCCAATGTTCTCAGAGATAACGCACGTGTTGATGGGCTGTTTTCGGCTTTCCTGTAATAAAACATTTTCGTCTCCGTTGACATTTTCATTTTCTCTTAAATTGTTGCTACGTCTGACTTTGTTAAATACTGTCCCGTTACGGTCACATGTTTCTCTTATTGTGAACTCCTAAGTATTTCCTGGGCAGAAGGTTCGTGACCTAGCAAAAGATAGTTTACCCTTTCCTCAGCCTTGTCTAAGGAGTGGTCAGTGGACGAGTCGTCAGGTATACATCTGTCTCTTTCTAATATCTTTTACTACAAAATGTACACAAACCCTTTTGTAAGCTACAATCACCTGTCAAATGACCTACACATAATTACAAGTTACAAATTATTTCTATTTCTGTTATACCTATCTCTAAATGATTTTCTTATACCTATACATAACAATTACCCTTATCAAATCTAATGCCTCTGTAGCCTTTAGTTATTAAATTAATAAAAATTAATAAAGGCAGCCTTATTTCCTGCTTCATAGCTTATATGGACTATTAGTTATTTTTAAATTTTATTACATTGAATTAGTTTCTGTTTGCTCTTCATATTAACTAACTTTTCCTAATATGTATTTTTATAATTATTTAAGATGAACCATTGTTTTTTCTACTATTTCTTCCTTAGTAAGATATAATAAGTTCCTAAAATTATCTGGTAATTAGCTTCCCAGTATGAGGGAACTTTCTTCAGCTATAATAGTGAATGTGATTTGAACATGTAGTATAATCATATCTTGTTATACAAAGTATCATTAAAAGAAAAATCCAGCAGGGTTTTTTACATTTTACTTACATTATGGTGTAACTTTGCAATTTTTTTTTTAACAATTGGCACTACAAAATCTCAGGATAAAATCATAGTGAGATGTGCTGCTAGGATAAACAATATAAATAAATAAAGTAATGTATCTTTTTCGGACATATGTATAACGAATATATACGGTATTATTTTATTGAACATGTATCAGATTTTATTAAATACTTTATCAGTAATTTTACTGTTTTATCTCTAAATATGCGTCTATTTCGATTTTATAATTTATGCTGACCTAAAATTTAATTTACCTTCTCTGTTTATGTTAACAGAGATTATTGCATAAACGCATTTTATATTAACACACAAAAATACATTATTCGGTCTTGTGTCGGTGGTTCATCTTTGCCCAGTTCGGAAGTAATTTTTTTATACATAGCTGATATTGATAAATGTACCAAAACATGTAAATATATCATAAACATGAGTTAGCTTTGAATTATTTAGATAAAATTGGAGAATAAATTTAAATATGTAACCAATTTACGAATGGAGAAATTCCAAAAGTAATAACTTCAAGATAATGTTTAAAAATTAATTATGTTATAAAGTAAATAAAGGAAAAGATAAGTTGACTGGAAAAAATTCAGTGTTCACTTTTATGTGGAATGCAGTCCCGCAACTCTCTGTATTTTCTTTTCAACGAATAAAATACAAAGGTAAGCAAATTAAGCTTAAAAACCGAGTATTAAGAGGTCGCTCATTTTTTTTTTTTTTTTTTTTTTTTGAAGTTCATATAATACTATTCAGTTCTTGTCAAAAACTGTATGAAAATTGATATTCAACAAACAGCATGTGCATGAGCCTATTTGCGCACGCGCGCAAATGTACATCGAGCGCAGCTATTGGAAAAGTTCCCTTGCCAAAGCTGGTGCGTATCTTTTACCGACAGTATCACTACACATGTGATTGCTTTTTCTACTTGAGCGAGTTGGATGAATGCGATTATTGAATCAAGTCTATTTTCCTCTACCTACTTTCATTTTGGAGCAGTTTCGCTTCCCATCTTCAAGTATTGGCACAGGACCATTCCACTACAAGCCCCGGTCTGTAGTTCGTTTAACATAAGTACAAAACGCTCTTTTTTCTTTCGGTCTGAGAACTAAAACTCTTCGCCTGCATCACACACACACACACATGCGCGCGCACATATACACATAACTCTCTTATGTATGCTAAAGTGTTTAGAAAATAACATTGGCCGTATAAATGCGAAGAGAAATTGTAGCAAAGTAGGACTGTCATCTCTGTTCTCTTCACTTAGCAATTCGCTTAAGCTTTAAAGAACCTCAGAGAGGGAGAGTAAAGGTACAAATAAAAATTCAAATACATCGCTGAAAAATGCTGGCAGTATCCCTACCTCCCTCCCTCACTAAAGACGAGGGGGGTGGGTAAAATGGCATCGCGTTCTTCTATCCGGTCGACATGAAGAAATCCTCAGGTTTTGCCATTTTCGTCTCTTCTCATAGCCCAAAGTGTATCCTCCCTGGGATTGGCAGTGCGGCAAAAGAGCCCCAGGGCCATTTCATTGCCTCCTTCTACGGTCGTTGTCGGCGGTCGACCCCCGCTCTCTTCTTATCAGGGGGCGTGGCACCGTGTCATAACCTTCCTGGTCCGGACCTTGTTACGACTTCGACTGGGATGGAATTTCTGTGACCCGTTTTCTCGTCTTGTCTTTTCTGAGGTTAAATCTCATTTCTCGATGAATCCCGTCTCTAAGAGAGCTCCCGGATTTCACGAAAGAAATCCGATCTTCTTCTCTTTAGAAACACCACCGGAAAGAAAATTTTATACGCTTGACCTCATCACAGAAGGAATTTTGTTTGCAGTATAGTGAAAGGTGTTAAGTTAATGAAATGGTTTACCAGTAGCCAGCGAAAATATATCTTTCAAAGACACAGAAGGGAGGTAGGAAATGTATTTTAGAAAGAACTTGAGCGACAAAAAGTTTGTTGTAAAACTGCAATTGTTTCATGTTAAATTGAGATAGAGCAATTATAATAAAAGAAGATAAGCGTAGAAGATTAAAGCTGTTCTCAGTTTACTGGTATATTGAGGTGTATTCATACATAAATACATGGATTAGTTTAGTACCTATGAAATTAAACACGAAACAGAAAGACATTTTAAGCGATAAAATAATAATTACGGCCCTACATAGTAGTGTCACATCATGAGAAAAGGTGTGTACTTATTTTATTTAAGGGATTCCAGTAAATTCATATATATTAAATTTATATTAACAAATTTTCTGAATTGTATATAGCTTAATATAATGCAATTTTGTGCGTGATATGTAAAGACAAGTGTATCAATTAAATGTGCTTGTAACACTATGTAAACGGAACGCATGATTGTTTTTACTTTTTGCTCATTGAGACTCCATATGCCTTGATAAACATTAAAGGCATTTGTAAAATATATCTTCTCTAATAAACATATAATTAACCTATTAACAAAAATATTTTGAAGTTTCGGTTAAACTTTAGTAAAACATGTAAAAAAATAAAATATAAACCAAATGTGTTTAAGCATATATAAAGGTACCAGTGATAACATGCAACCATCAAATGAAAATTTTGTCTTATCCAGAAGAACTCATTTCTCAGAAAAGGGCAATGTTTCCTACAAGACAAAAAGAAAAGTTAAACATTTATTTAAATGCTGTTATCCATTAAGACATGAAATCTCACATGCATAATTAATGAGGCTGCATACCAATTTTTAATTTTTGATTAGGAGGGCTTCTCACACAACAGTATGGATAGAGCAGATTTAGTTGGAAACATCTCTTAAGCATAGGATAAACATTACAAAGATTTTGTCATGGAGTTCCTTAATTAAAAAAGAATCTAAAATGCAATTACTGTTATGAGATACACCGGTTTAGAAGTCCTAGTTTTTAAGTGCATTTAAAACACGCTTAGTTGTTATTTTTTAAATTTTTTTCTTTGACTCAATTATTGTCTCCAGTGTGTTGAAGTTCATGATGACCTATATTTTGCAACAATACTATCAGTAACAATATTATTAATAACATCAGTGTTTGTGATAGTATTAATAATAATATTGTAGTGTATTATATTAAATTTGTTTTATATTTATAATATATACAAAGTAATAAAGTTTAAGAAATACTACGAAATAAAACGCGCAGATAACGAAAAAATGCTTAGTCTCATGTTGGCAAAGTTTTTTTTTTTTTTTTTAATGCTGTTAACGCAAGGGAGGAAACATTCCAGGCCTAAGTTTAGGGGACATCCCCAGCATTTGCCATTTATAAGGACTGAGGAAAACCTGGAAAAAACCTCAGTCAAGGAGGACGGTTCTGGCGGGATTGGAACCCCAGACCTTCTGCTCACGAGTCCGCCCCTTAACGACCTCGGCCATCCGTAGTTTATTGGCAGAGTGAGAAATACAAAGATATAAGAACTCAACTACGAGTGAAAAATGTACACGTAATTTCTTAATTTCTTATAACTTTACCACTATAATAATAATAATAATAATAATAATAATAATAATAATAATGTAACTATTATACCTATGCAGCATAGGCATCATAACATATGCCTTTGAGGTCATTTATGTTTTATGTGCCGTTTTCAATTTAGGGTAATTTATGAGAGGAAGGGATGAGTATGGGTATGGGAGACAGCATGTGGCCAGATCTACTCATGGACTAGACGGAACTCCTAACACAGGCTGACGCCCCCCCCCCCTCCAAGAGTTCCTCATAAAGTCATCTTCCATATCAGACGCCAGGACAGAGATCTTTCCAAAGCACAAGCCACGTCACACCGCTTCATTCCACTAGTTCTGGTCGCCCCTGTAACAGAGCCATGGAATGAAATTATATTAAATGGAAAAACGGGAAATTCGTGGAAAGGAATGCTTTTGCCTAAGCGACATGGGGATATTATAAAAAAAAAATCCAAGGAAGGATGGCCGGATGCAAAGGGTTTGAATCCGGATCCTCCCGAACGCGAGTCCAAAATGATATTGTCTGAGTCAACCTGATCGACGAGTTTTGCTCTTAAATTTGCCTATTGGCTACTGTAGATAAAAAAAGTTAAAATGTTATCTTGGACGAGGTGACTTTTGCACGAACAAAAATTATGAACGTAAAAGGTTTTGCATTTAACAGTACATTTCTAAGCTCTCTGAACGCAAAAGCAATTAAACCAAAAACCACAGCAGATACAGAGCTGCCGAAAGCAATGATGTCCATTATTAACTCTTTTATTTTTATTATGAAAAATTCAAATTAAATAGATTCATATATCAAATTCGAGGTAGAAGGGCTTGGTTTTATTAATGCAATTATTTACTGTAATTTCTCTTAATATTTTGAAAATGCAATTGTTTTAATCAGCAGGATTAAGTTCACAGTAAAACGTTGCAGAAACAAAATTAAACTTAACAAAAATTTATCTTCTCGGAATGCTTTTGTTACGCTCTAATATTTTTATCATACATTACACTTTCAACGATTGTAAAGCAAAGCAAAAAGACCATTACTGTTCAACTCCGTAGCAGTTATAACATCTTTTTCATTGACATTTTTATGAAACCATAAATTTTATTACGCAATTCGTTTCAAATTCCTTTTCGCGCTTATTATGTGGTGTTCATAAATACGCTGGCGAATTACTAATCGATTAATTTCAATTGACTCTCACATAAAAGTCTTTGTTTCATTATATTTATAAAATTCAGGGAACCACCAATATAACATTAATGTTTCGTTCACTTGATTCACCTCTGCTTTGTTCCTCTCCAGTATATCGGAATGAAGTGCATTTGAATTTAAAAGTACCGTCAGCCAACTCCACCCATTATCTATATCCAACTAAATAGGAGATTTGCTTTATGTTAATATTAAAAGCATCGAGTGGTAAGAAATAATTAGTGTTTCTCCAAAAGTTTCACAATCTGAATTTGCTTAATAGGCTTATTGTAGTTATGTTTCTGATATTTTTTTAATGTTTTAAGATTATTCTATTGAACTTGGTTCTTTGTATTACTATCTCTAATAAGATTATATCTCTTTGAATTTAAAACTCTTAATAAAAAAAAAACTCATGGTAAAGGGGAGAAGAAATATAATAAGAATGAATTTTTTTTTCATTGGAAAAGCAAAGAGATTGGTATGAATTATTTTACTTATACTGTTTCAATAATGACGAAAGCAAACACTGAAACAAATGAAATGGAAAAATATGCAATGATGTTCAAAAATGTCAAAAGCAGCGGAAACATCATGTCCTGAGAATGCATTCTTATATTCCTCGAGCCGGCCCCTCACTGTAAGGATTTCTCGTTCTTACAGACTCCTAAGCCTTAACTCAAAATTTAAAATCCTAAATTCGCAGCCCATATTTTTTAAACATTGGTAATCGCTGCTTTACAACGTTTAAATATATAAACAAAAATTACATTTGTAACTTTTATAGCTACTCTTTTATTATAGCGCATATTTACACAATGGTAAATAAATTATTACAAATTAGTTTATACATAAGAAGCATGGGACATTAATGTTAATAATAACTAAGAATGCACACATGATAGCACAGCAGTAGTCGTATATATTAATCCCTGAAAAATAGTGATAGTGGTACTTGTCATCTACATGGCATGATACTCGTATATCGGGCTTAATAAGAGAAATTCATCCTGGGTCCAAGCGTTTTCTAAATTTGTTTTTTAAAAAAAGTAAGTTGCTATGAAAGGCATGAATATTTTCTTGGCCTTCTTTGATTATTCGTAAAAATTTAGGGCTCAAAGAGACAGGCGAGCCCCAACCTGAGCACTTCGCTGCAGAAAGATGCCAGTTAAACTATGACCGTGCATGATGTTTCTGCCTGGTCCACGTTGGTTATCCATTAGAAAGCTACTTCAGGTACAAATTTTCGCCATCGTTTTTTATTTTAATTTGCTTTATTTCAATAAATACGTAGTACATTTATATCATCTTAGTTTTCTCATAATTCATTTATTGCATTTATATATTCAAGAATAAAATGATGTTAATTATCTGGTGTTTCATGAGGAAACAGGGGACCTCTTATTTTATGGTGTTATGACTTTTCCACCTAGCAAAAAAAAGAATAATAATAATAATAATAAACAGACCGATAGATATCTCTTTCTCCATTCTTCCGTCCCCTGGCAGTTCTCAAGCAACCTGGGACCTCTCCCGGACCTCTTGAAGGGCCACTAGGCCCAGTGGGTCCACCAGGTGCCGTTAAAAGATAGCCACGTTAAGCAAACATTGCCTTTACTGACGAAGTATTGTTTATAATAGAAGACAAAAATAGAAATCAAATTGAAATCCGTGCTAACTATTTAACGAATAAATTAAAGAATTTCTGTGGAAGGAATAAATTACAAACCGCCCTATCCAAATCTGCTTATATGGTACTAAAAGGTAACCTAAAACGAGACCCAATTATAAAGTACAAAAATCAAAACATCAGATGACTAAAAGAAACAAAATTTTTAGGCATATATTTAGATGAGAAATAAAATTTTAGAAAATATACAGAACTTGTTAGGGAAAAATCCGAAAATATTATGATGAAATTGACAAGAATAATGCAATCAGATTGTAAATTGCTATTACAACTTATCGCACAGCATTTTACCTTTATAGTAACTTACGGGGCAGGCGTATGGGTGACAAGGATGAATGATATCGCTATTAAAACTCTTCTTAGATGCTCACAAAGAAAGATTTTATTAAGATTCACGGGAGCGCTCAGTACCTCGCCCACCTCTATTAGTATCGACAGGAATATGGCCAATTGACTTCACAATCAAACTGAGGGGTACAATTTGTTGGTTTAGGAAAAGTAATCTAGATAAAGAGTCTGAAATAATTGGCAGGCAATGTAATAGTGTACAGGAAATAAAAAATACATTAAAACAACAGTGGCAACGGGAATGTGACACTATAGATGTAGGTAAAATAAGCTATCATTTATTTAACAATATTTTGGAAAGATTGAGAATTAAACATGTTCAACCGACGAAAGGAATGATACATTACCTAACTAGACACGATCCATACAAAACGTATTGGAAAAAATAAAACACGAAATGATATATGTGATCTCTGTAATAAACAAGATACACCATGCACGTCTTATTTGAAGTCCACACTTTTCAAATCATGTAAGGGATTACAGAGTCAAATTAAGTGGTCATCATATCTCACACATCCTGAGACAGAACCTTATACAACTAACTACATCAATTTGATAAAATTGGCAAACTGGTACGGAAAGTGAAAGTACCACAGGAGAAGCTTGAGACCGAGAAGGAGGTAAGAAGTTCCGAGCGATTAAGTATCCAAATACATCACACACAGCAATAACAGGCGGTGAAGAATGGAAAATAATAATTTATAGAAGAACATTCAAAGAGGAGGATCATGTAAGATACGTGACGGGGCGAAAGAGAGAGAAGAATAGGAGACAACGGACATTGACCACAATAACCTCACACACAACCACAGTAAAGACAAAAATAACAGTAACAATAAACATCATAAACATATGACATCAACAACAAGTAGAAAGAAGATGGAGACGTAAAGACATAATGACAACATAAAAACACTGACAATAATAACCATATGAACCATAATAATGGCAACTATAAATACTAGAAATTATAAACAATAACATGACATGACAACATATCATCAATCAACAAATAAGTAACAATAAAGCATATAAAATTAACGAATTTAACATTAACATTAATACCCATTGGACTATAATTTAAATAACAAGGACACGCCGGTGATTAAAGGGGAAGAACAGAGAAGGCCAAAAGAGGATTCAGGAGTGATTGCAATGTGAAGATCCAGATAAGAGCAGAAGGGATCAAATGATGGATTGAAGAGCCACAGAGGGGAGCAGAAGAAGAGGAAGTATGACAACTACTAATGTTTATAAAATGGTGAAAGTGTAAGTGTGTGGTGTATGATGAGTAAATGGCATAGTTATTGATTAGTTTAAATTGAAAGCAAAAATATTTTTCGATCATAATTTGAACACTTAGGAGGGAAGTGAAGATAAGTGAGTTGTTGTTTTGGATAGAGGATGGAAATCGAATTCAAGTGAACAAGGTGAAAGTGACATAAATAAAGTGTAATAGAATAGTTGTAAATTATAAATACTTATAAACCAATAAAATTATAAAGGGAACTGATTCTAAAATTAATAATAAAATTTGAACTAGAATTAGGATAGGAAGAATGTAAAATGTTGATGCAGATAGATTAAATAAAATTTTAGCTTAGGGGTGCTGGTACCCAGTATTGTAACCGTCGGTTTCCGATGGACTGTAGTTTTAGTCTTTGGTAGTTTTAGGTTCAGTTTTTAGTTCTATATTTAAATTTTAGTAGATAAATTATAGCTGGCTACCTGTTATAGGTTTGTTTGCTAACTGGCTTCCAGTTAGAGTACTACTAGTAGTAGTAGTAGTACTAGTAGTAGTAGTACTATTAGTAATAGTAGTAGTAGTAGTACTAAAAGTAGCAGTAGTAATAGTAGTAGTAGTAGTAGTAGTAAAAGTAGTAGAAGTAGTAAAAGTAGTAGTACTGTAGTAGTAGTAAAAGTAGTAGTAGTAGTACTAGTAGTAGTAAGAGTAGTAGTAGTATAGTACTAGTAGTAGTAGTAGTAGTAGTAGTAAAAGTAGTAGTAGTAGTAGTAGTAGTAGTAGTAGTAGTAGTAGTAGTAGTAGTAGTAGTAGTAGTAGTAGTACGCCAGATTCTTTCTCCGCACATATAGGGCAGATTGTCGTATCCTCTCTGTCTGTTACTTTAGTCATGCCACGCGCTTAAAATAAACCAAGCGAGCTTCTGATTGCTGAGTTTGACCCGCGTTTGGATGTAACGCTTCTTCTCCCATCCAATTTCAGCTTCGATTGCATCTCCAGCGAAAATTTCCGAAAGAGTCAGCTGTCTATTAATTCCCTCAAGCGTTTCTTAATTTTCCTCCAAATCCCTTCCCTCCTGTTTCCCCACTCTGCAATCCAAATGTTATTCATTTCTATTATTTTGAAGGTCTTATTGCAGGTCTTATTTCCAACTTCTGGTAGCAGATCGTCCTAATTAGTGCCTGATATCCATTAACAATGATTTAGGAGTGCTCTATGTCTAAATACCTAGTATTCAATTTTTCGGGATAAGGAAGCACCCCGGAGGAAACTAGAGATGTGATGTCGATATTCAAATTGTATCATAATTTAACAATACCCTTCTATGTGAGTCGGACATTTTTTCAGTACTTTACCAATAAATTAAGTTTAATTAGTATTGCCACAAGTAAAAATTGTACAGTGGTTGAAGAAATATTTGTCTCGTTCATTAGAAGTAGCAGATATCAAGAAACAGAGAGTTTTTCTATGCCCTACGGCCGACCACATAATAAAAACTGTTCCACTTCCTTATATTTCTGTCGATAATATGAAGACAGTATGTCCGGGCTACAACTTTCTTTAAAAATAGGTACCAAGGCAATAAAAAGTGTTGAAGTGCGGTTTGAAGTAGATATTTTTGAACATGGTATTGAATTAATTTTTGACGTTTTCTTCGCCATGCTGCACCTATCAAATAGCTTTAGATCTGTGTTTGACTAGTAATAACAGAGACTTTTGATAAACATATAATTTGATTTGTTATAGAATTAAATTATGTAATAATATCGTACTTCAGTTTCTTTAGAATTAAAACTGAATTTACGTTACTATACAGTTGTTATTTTCAATACAGTCGTTATTTTGGAATGACAGAAGATGGTGCGTTTTGTGGTCTATCTTTTCCGGATTATATAATTGAAGTTTGGAACTATCTTCAATTGGATCCAGTGAATGATAACCGCGTCATTTGCTGTATATACTAAGAGGTTTATTTATTTATTTATTTATTTATTTTTTTGCTAGGTGGAAAAGTCATAACATCATAAAGTAATTGTAAAGTTGTTAAATGTATCTTATTATAAATACACGCGGTTAGTAAACAATTTCAAATATATTTGTATGATAAATTAATCTCTCCAAATAATTAAATGAGTAATGTGTATTTTATTTTATAAACCAAAATCGAACTAACAAGGCTAAACTTGTATAGATATCGAGTCCCATTATCGAAACTGCAAGTAGGCAAATAGACACACTAGTATCTGAGGCCATCACCACCGTCGTTATTATTAAACAGGGCATACGTTTAAGTATTCGCCTTACATACATTGCCTTTCACATCTCAGCTATCCCAGCTATCTCAACTAACGACTACTAAATTTAATGATCTGTTCGTTGCGTCAATAAAGATTGTTTCTATTGAACACTTATTGGAGTTGATTCACTGGAAGGTTTTAACCTCTTGCTGGAGAACTATGTTGTAAATGTGTAACGTATGGGATTTTGCTGTACATCTTTTATATCAGACCTTCCCATCAGCGTAGTAATTTATCTTTTATTTATTTATTTTACTGATACTGTTATTTCATAACTTTTTAGTACTAGGTCAGTTCCATGTCAGTCCGGGAACTTTGAATGAAATCGTATTTTCAATTCGCTCTAAAAACAGCTATTCACTTCCGCATATATTTTTCTGAGGGCTGTACTTAATGCTTAGAGTCTGGGATATTTTCTATTATTATATAGTTCCATTGCGTTTCTTTTATATATATATATATAATATTTACTTCATTATCCATTATAATCTTAATTCAATTCTGTGATTTCCAGGTACTAATGATTTGTTTTAGATACACCTTTATATTATGTTAAGCTGTTAGACACCTGATTATGGCAAAGAACGCAAAAAAACTATTCATTATGGTGTTGTTGGATTGGATTATTAGGATTGGAGAAGGATATTTTGCACTTCAGCCTTGCTCAAGGTCTGGCCGTTTGTGCCTATGTCCCTAATGGCAGCTTTTACGGGAGTATGAATGAGGTGGGGATGACACACGGACGTGTGTGGACGTAGACAGATCCCTAACGTTGTTCCCTAACACCCCTACCCAGGCAGAGCTCCCTCTTCGAGGAGTTCCATTACCTCAGAAGGGCAGCTTCCATACCAGATGCCGGGGCAGAAACGTTTCCATAGCGCAAGCCTCACACCGCACCACCCCACTTCGCCTTGCCACTTTCAACCGTATATACAGAATCAGTGCAATAAAATGAGGTGAAATGGAATAGCAGAAAATTCGTGGAAGGAAAATCCATCCTACATTCGCCTAAGCAACAAAGGAAAACCACATAAAAGTACCCAAGATCAGGATTTCCAGAGCCAAGGGATTTGAACCGGAAACTTCCCGAACGCAGAGTCTCAAGCGTTACAGCCTGAACACTCCTTACCGCTCGTTATCATAGCTTTATAGTAGCCACCGTTGCAGCAAACTCCGTTAGGTCATTGTACCCAATCATATTGCCTGGCCCTCTGCTGTCTTCTATCGCTCTGTTAAAATATTAAAGGTTGCGCATAGGACGAACATTTTGAATCATAGGCCCTAAAACGAAATTAATGGACCTAAAAATAACATGTAAGTAATACGTTTATCCCTACATCAGAAATATCATAAAACCGTAATTTCCAGAGCACTAAATCAAGCCCTTTCATTTGATGCTTTCTACTGAAAGAAGCAGAGCAGAAATTTCATTTCATTGCTGTAACGGAGGAAGAAAGGGCAAACCATGGACTGCAACTTCTATGACTGACCTCCATATATTTTCCTGGAAGTTTTCGGCAGTTTATTTTCCTCCATATGTACCGACTAGAGTTTTTCAACAAATCGAAACAACAAACAGTTACGCAATATGTGTCTAGAACCGTTTGTTTCGCCATCTCCTTCTTTTTGTTTCTCTCTTTCTCTATTCATTGTATGCTCACATACAAATATACGCACGCACTCACAGACACGTTGCTTCTACAACGACAGCGGACAAATTAATTTTCGACATTGGAGATTACTGCTGCCTCACAGAAGAGAAGTGAGTGAAGCTGTGATAAATGGTCAAACTGAACAATTCCAGACGCTACAATATCTAACTCAATCTTCTTACGAGGCTTCTTATAGCAACATTTTACTCGCAAAGAAACCGGCAGATTAAAAAAGAAAAAGAAAGGAGCACAGTGAGGGAGGCGAAGGGGTAGGAACAGGGCGAGAAAGAGAGAGAAAAATAAAGAAGTCTTGGAAACAGAAACGCTATTTGTCTTCTGAGCTTCTAGATGCCAAGAACTTCATTTTCCAAGCCATTTAACAATGCTACAAAGTGACTAAATGCTTTAATTTCTTAATTCATTTGAAGTAAATCTGAGTGAGTGTTGGTTGGAAAGAGAAGAGGCGTGTTTCCCTCCACCTCAGGCCGGGACCGAGGGCGTGTCTAGTAGGGAAAACAGCATTTCTTTAGTTGGCATTGCTTGGGTTGGGTTCTGGTTTAACTGCAGTAGATTGAGGTTAGGTACACCACATCCAGTCACCCCCTTGTCCCGCGTTTCCGCGCGACAACGCGGTGTTTTGTTTGCGATGTTCGATTGTGGTTTTTGCCAAGCTGAGGAAGCCTTAATAACGTCTATTTGTAAAGTGCGACAAGTGTTCTTGCTTTTCTTGCCTCTTCCTTCTCCTTTTCTGCTACTCCGCAAGCCAGTTTCTGAATCACCAACTGAATTAACTTAGCGGATGAAAAGACAATAGAAGTTTCTCTAACTCCGTCTTTAGCGCCACTGCATTTCCGTGTTAGACGGAAACGAAGGATTATATTGCATGGTGTGTGTGTGGACTGCGTTTTAATATTTCATTTTCTCTATTTACACATAATGATAAGTTGACTAAATGTAATACGTACTCATTGTAAACTTGGGAGATAAATTACTCTCATGAAAAATGCATTTCTTAGAATAGTATAGAATGCAACACAATAGAACGTTTCATTTTACCTTGCAGGGCTAAGAACCAGTTTTAATTATCTAATCAATACAATGAATGACACAAGACATATAGATGATTACCGTATTTACGCGAATCTAATGCGCCATGGAATGTAATGCGCAACCCTCATTTGAAACTTAAAATCATAAAAAAGAAGAAAAGAAAAAAAATTTGGCATATTGTTGTACGGCGTCTTAGAGATAAGCATGTCCAATTCATAAAACGATCAGAACATAGAATTTATAAATGAGCTGTTGTTATATCTTGGAGCACATAGGACAAACTCCATCACTCGTGCTGTTGCCAGGACAATTGGCATAAGTCAAAGTAAAAAAAAATATTTCTTATTGTGTCACTAGTCACAAGTTGCCCTTTCTTCCTTTTTTATGTACCGCCATGGATGGCTGACTCCCTGACTGAGGTTTCTTCAAGGTTTTCATCTGTCCTCAAACATGGCAAATGCCGGGGAGGTACTCTAAGCTTAGGCCTGGAACATTTCCTACCTTAAAAATAAATCCTTTCCCAATATATAATTTCATCTCATGTATCATCAGTATCCAACGCCTGTGATGCGTCAGTAGTAAAAATGGACGTTAAATACTATTCGTTCATCCCTCCTTTCATGTGCGAATTCCAAAACGTTTTCTTCAATGTCAGCATGTCTTCCTTTGCAAGGAACAATGAATTTTGAAACCGAATATGTGATGCGGAGGGAATTAATTGTTATGGTCCTACGTTGGTGTGGAGGTGGCGTCGATTAATTATTGTTGCCCCATTCTGGTGTTGATTTTTGTGGAGATGGGACATAAGATAATTAACGCCTCTCGCTGGTGACGGTCGGGATGCCTCGGCTTCCCGTGTCCACCTACTACTGTTCTTGTTCCAACAAGAGGAATAGGTATCTGAGGGAAAATTTGAATGTTTGTTTGACACAGGTCAATTGGAAAGAAATGGGATCTGTTTCGTGGAATGAGTATTTGTTGAGAAGTAGGCTTAATTCATAATGTATTATATATAGATAATTTCAAAGTTATTGAATACCGTGTCGTTCGTTGTAAAGGTTTTGAATTTGCATATGGCACAATGCTAAGTTTATTAAACTGGAATACACTGATTATGCAGTTATGCTGGATAAGTTGAGCGTAGAACTTTTGAATGACTCCTGCGTCTCAATTAAAACATACAATTTTCTGTCTTCTTCAAAATCATTACTTGGAATTATCACTGCCTACAGGCTACGATATTAACACTTAGAAAAAGCGCAATGTGCCGCCTTCGAAATTAAATCGTAGAAAAACAGTGCCCACTGGCGTCGAAATCAGGATTTAGTGTAACGCAGTCTATCCGCGTCGAAATCAAAACTTAGAATAATTTACATGGCCTGCGGTCCTCAGAATCTGAACTTAGAATGATGACATAGTCTACCGTTGTCGAAATCAAAACTGCTACTTTATACTATTTTTGAAGTTGGGACGCTTTAAACCCCGCTAAACCTTACTAATCGAAGCTTCTAGAATTTTAGTTCGAATCCAGCTCTCTGACTGGCTACTTCAAACTTCTGGTTCCCTTCGTGCTCATTTTATACTGAAAGAACAGCTTCTCTCATTCGACAATTTCCTCTTTTTTTTTTTTTTTTTTTTAATTCTGACAGTTTGGATACTTTACCCCAGGTTTGGCTTTTAAATGCATATACAAACAACTTTCCCTAAACGGTAGACTTTTAACTACATAACAAGTTTGTTTAAAAGTATTCACAATGATACACCTTGCTACTACAAAGGGAAACCTTTCTCTTACAAGCGTCTCTGTTGTCAAAATTTTGCTAAAAAGGCGAACAGTGACAAACATTTCCTTTGTTTAAAATCCTGCGTACAGAAAAAGTATATTGGTACACTGTTAATGCTATTACCTATCATACAAGGAAATATATAATAATCAAAATAATACAAAGAATAGTAGTTGTAATAGTAATGATATTAATAATAATCGTGATGAATACTGATATTAAATACAGTATTTATGATATTAAGTATCATAATAATGATAATGGAGTTTAGGGATAATGAATACAGTACCAATTTCTTCCTATTAGCTTTATTTGCAAATAATGTCAATTTCGGTTGCCTTCACAAGTGAACGTCGCTCTTAGCTACATTGAGAGCCTAAATTTCTGTTATCATATTTTTCTGCATAAAGAATTACTTTACGCTTGAAAGTAGCACCTTAGATGTTATTCTCTATTTGCCCTCCATTCCGTGACTACCTGCTATTCAAACACTCTTTGCAATAATAGGCGAACAATATATGTAATGAAACTGAAAATTACGGCATTGGTGTAAAAAACAATAAATTTGAATGAAGTTACCGGTGAGCTAAGGAACGGATTTTCACTCAAATGTAATAAGCCATAGAATTTAATTCGCACTACAATTTTGAATATTTGGACTAAAAGATTATGACATATTCACTGTTGAGTGTATATTATAGATATTAAATTAACACTAAAATTAATATACATAAAATTAGTTTACTTATTTACCCTACTTGTGAATGAAACTTGAAAACTTGTAAAATCAATATTCAATTACGAGTTAGAATTAGGGATTGCATTTTCTGCTACTCAAACCTAGATTCTATATTTTAAGTGTATATAAGCCTATAGCTTACATCTACCTAAAATAAATAAAATTATTGTTGTAAGTTAATTAAATAATATATAATCAGAACAAAATAAAATAATTATAAGCATAAAAGTAAATAACAAATATACATCACAAAAACCATAAAGAGAGAGAACAATTAATATGGTAAATTAAATATTTATATGAATTTATAACAATGGAATTTGAAATTGACTCATTGAATGAATTAATTAAAAATTGAATTTTAATTTCAAAGAATATTATTGCCCGACAAATAATAACTTATAAATTTTGTATGTTGCGTTAATGGTATGCAGTAAAAAAAATGCAAAACTTCAACGTTGGATATATTTACGAACATTGCATATATAATGAATACAAGCCTTCTGTATCCGTTGTAGTCAGTTGCTCATTCGCTTATGAGAGAATAATTTACAATATTAGTAGCAAGCTATGATTATCACATCTCCGTTCTTCAATGTTCTAATAAGGTTAATTCTTCAAAAAGCACTCTAAATTGTACTCATATTTTGTTTGCATTTTTGCAAGTTCATAAAACTTCAATGCACAACATACCTCACATTTCTCCAAACTAGTGCACTTCTTTTCCTTATCAAACGAATTTCATCTCAAATCATTTTCCTCTTTGGTTTTTCGGAAATAAGCGACTTTCTTGTGCATTCCATTGGAAAAGATAATTAACCATGTATATGGCTTCTGAGAAATACTCAAGTCAAGCTTTTATTCTTCTTCGCTCGTGCACACATGCACTCTCGTCTCAGCGTCAATTTAAATGTGGAATTGATGGTACAGACCTAACAAATTTGCTGAAAATGGTATAAAAATTACAGATTTGTGGCAAGAGTTAATTGTTAGACTCCCACGCTAGTTATGATCTATCAATGATTGTAAATCGCTAAAAAAGAAAGAACATCAAAGTCGTGGTGGAGCTATTCTTCAATTTTTCAATAATAGGTTCCCACCTTAAGTCGAAAGAAATAAAATTAAAAATGAAAGCGAACATAACGCAGACAA